>JAHBMJ010004996.1:0-18366 GCA_018398765.1 Chromera velia | reverse complement strand
CCCCCCCCCCCTTCCCTGTCCGTTCCCACCCACGTTCCTTCCCACACCAGGTCCGGGGGAAGAGGAAAAAAAGAAAAGAGCAGAAGAAGAAGAAGAAGAGGGGGAAAAAGAAAGAGAAGGGTCTACCCGGTGGCCTGGCCTTGCCTCCCTCCCCCCTCCCTGTCCGTTCCCACCCACGTTCCTTCCCACACCAGGTCCAGGGGAAGAGGAAGAAGAGAAAAGAGCAGGAGAAGAAGAAAAAGATGAAGAAGAAGAAGAAGAAGAAGAAGAAGAAGAAGAAGAAGAAAAGGAAGAAAAAGAAGAAAAAGAAGAAGAAGAAGAAGAAGAAGAAGAGGAAGAAGAAGAAGAAGAAGAAGAAGAAGAAGAAGAAGAAAAAGAAGAAGAAGAAAGGGAAGGCAAAGCGTTCCTCTCGCTCCTCTGTTTTCTTTGCTCTTCATTCTGAAGGATCAGTGCTTTGGGGCGTAATACGGAGGAGGAAGAGGAGGAGGAAGAGGAAGAGGAAGAAGAAGAAGAGGTAAAAAGAGAAGAAGAGGAAAAAGAGCCACTGGAAGAGCCACCTCCTTTACTCCCCTGCTCCATGTGTCTGTCGTTCGTTCCGCTTTCACCCTTCTCTTTTATGGCATTTCCATTGGACTCCCCAGGAGAAGAAGGCTTAGTGAAAGACGAAGGAGAAGGGGAGGAAGGAGACAAGGAAAAAGAAGAAACAGAAAAAGAAGAGGAAATAAAAAGGCAGCCACCTTCCTCACTCCCCTGCTTTCCGTGTTCGTCGTTCATTCCATTCACACCCTTGGCGATTCCATCGGGCCCCCTACTCACTGCGTCTATCCCTTGTTCACTGCGGCAGTTTTCACCTGTTTTCTGTGTCTGTCGCTCATTTCATTTCCACCTTTGTCCAGCGGAGCGCTTCCAACGAACCCTCCAGAAGAGGAATAAGAAAAAGAAAAGGGAGGAGAAGAAGAAGCAGAAAGGCAAGGAGAAGGAGAAAAAGAAACAGAAAAAGAAGAGAAAGGACCGACTCCCCAAATCTCTAGCTTTCCGTGTTCGTCGTTCGTTCCTACCTCACATTTGTCTTCTGAGGAAGAGGAAGTGGAGAGAGAGGGAGAGGGGCAAGACGTTTGCGTGGGAGATGCCTCAGTGGGTGGTGAAGATTCCTCCTTTGTGGACTCAGAACAGAACAATTTGTACAGCACTTTCACTCGAGACGGAACCGAACAAAGCGGTGTGAGACGGACAGACGTTGAACACTTGAGAGTGCGAAGAAGGCTAGAGGCAGGCTGATAGCCAAAGATAGCGGGTGGAACTATTGGCGGAGGGCGGGAAAGGAAGTGGTGCAACGGATGTCCAGAATGTCGAGCTTCATGATTGAACATAACAGATAGGACAGGAGGAGTGCAGCGATTTATGGTCAAAGCAGAAAAACTTGGGGCGAAAGAAATAGAGAAAAAGATCGGAGGGACTGGAGGAGGTTCAAGTGGAGGAGGTGGTGTTGGAGGAGAATGAGGAGGAAGATCTTGAGAGGAGGGAGTCGCAGGAAGGGAAGAGATAGGAGGGGGGCAGGGAGGCATAACCGGGGAGAGCTGCATGCATGGAGGAGAATAGATGCACATAGAGGAGCTAGAAAAACAAATTCGACGGCCTTAGCGAAAGGGGGCCTTGAGCCTCCAAGGAGTTAGGGGCGGAATGGGTGGGAAGAAAGGAAACAGAGGTCGTCGGGTTTTCACACTGTACCCCGTCCGTTTGTTCAATCTTCGTCTCCCCCTCACTCTTTACGTCTTTCACTTCAGAGGGGGAAGAAGAAGGGGGAAAAGAAGAAGAAGGAGAAGAAGTGACATCACCTTTGTGCATAGATGAAGAAGATGGAGAAGGCTGAACAAAATCTATAAATCTTTTGCATTCCTGTGTGTTTTAAGTGCAATCCCCCCCCTTTTGATCAATATTTTTGAAAAAAACACAAATGTCAGAAGCCTAAGTAGAACTTGAAGCTTTACAGAAGCTGGTGACGACGATCTTGGATAAAAATAATAATCTGTATCATAATAGTGAGTTGAATGATCATTTAAGACAAGTCAGTGTTTTCTTCTTATTCCCTTACCGACTCAAAGTCCGATTCCCGCCTGCAGTGTATAACATCTCCCGGATTTCAGAGAACGCTGCAACTGGGTCAGGGCTTTGCCAAACGGACCCCAAAAGGCCCACACCTGCAAACCCCTTAAGTTTCTCTGACAAAACATTCTTTTCAGATATGCCGCCCAAAGCAAACACTGGGAAAGGGACCCCGCAGAGCCGTCGCTGAAGTTCATTTCCCGGCAGAGAAGAGAAGGCGCCTGGTCGATATCCTTCTTTTGAAATGGACGGAAAGATGGGACTGCAGGCAAAAAAAAAGGCACAGGATGGTACTGCGGGGAATGTGGACGACACACAGTCCCCCAGATCAACACGTACAGAAATTGACATCTGATCCAAAATGCAGAAGGGCGCATACAAGAAAACAAGCGCGACACAATCAGTGTCTGTCAACAGGGATGATGACTGCGAAGTGAATCCATGCCAATAAAATCAATGCGCATTGTTTTCTTCCTCCACGCAACCCGACCATAGCAGAAGCACTGATCAATGTACCGTGTCACATGCACTCAGGGCTCTGAATCACAAAAGAAAGAAGAAACGCACACACTGCACAGTGGCGAAGAGCTGATCCTTCGTAGCGTAGATCAGACTTCAACAAGGAGAAAGGCAGGCGACTAACACACAGAATAGACCACCGCATACACATTTCTATGAAAAGAAAAGAGTCTTCGAACGCAGTCTTCCATGAGTAAATGGGTTGATCAAGGCGACGGCACGCAGCTGGCATCACCGGAGAGACACAAAGATGTAGCCGTGTGTGGGATTGAACGATAGATTCATGAAAAACTTAATATACGCCCCCCCACACACGCAGTTCACGAAAAGAAACACTGTTGTGCGACAACGGTGGAATAGATGAAAAGCCACGCAGACAGACAGACAGACAGACAGACAGAGAGACAGACAGACCGTATCGTCGTTTCTTTTTCTCTTTCTTCATTCTCTTCTGTTTTTTTCTTTCTTCTTTTGGCGCGCTTTCTCAGTGGAAGGGTACCAGAGCTCCAGGCCTTGAGCGTACCCTGCGGCCCTTCCTTGCCCAGTGCAGGCTTACGCCTTTGCACTTCCACATTCTTTCCATCTGGACGTGTTCGTTTCTTTTCTTCTCCTTTCGTTTACGAGGCAACAACAGCAGCAACGGCCAGACCCCCCCAAAGCGCCAGCAGTCGAAGCACTTTCTTTTCTTTTTCTTTTTTCTGGGGTTCCCTTTCTCTTTTCTTTTCTTCTTCTGGGGCTCCCTTTATCGTTTCTCAGCCACAGCCTCTCTGTTCTTGTTGGATCTCTTCTTTTGTCCCCCCGCCCAGATGGAGAGAATGCGCGTGCGTGTGCATGTATGTGTGTGCGACTTGTGCATGCGTGACTGCTCACAGGTATAAGGACCTGGAGGAAACCGTCGCTGTGCGGAAACAAGGAAAGAAACAACCAGGAGGGTTTCGTCACACTTCGATTGCCACTATATTGGCGACAGGCTGAACTCACACCCCTTGTTGAGGTCTCCAAAGCATTCCGATACACTCTCCAAAGGGAGAGGATCAGCCAGCCAGCCAGAAAGACAGGCGGACAGGCGCAAAGAGCGGGGCAGCGGGCGTAAGAGAGCAGGGAAATAAGGATGCAGAGTCCTTCACGTGGGACCAATACGTGCATCGATTTTATTGTTTTGAATCACATCGGCCGGCTCTGACCGAGAGCGTCTCTTCCCTGCCCCCCTCCCTCACAACGATTCACTCGCTTTCCTCGCCTGCCTTTCGTGACCTCACCTCAAAAATGCGTAGTCTGGCTGAATCACTTGAGGAATTCTCCTCAGTCTAGTCGAAGAAGTGTGGGGGGGGTCTTCAGAGTCGCTTGCCGGTGAGGACCTCCCGTCATCGTCCGCCAAGTGCAAAGCAGACGTTTCTGTTGAAGGAATCACTTCTTCACTCTGGATACACCTGGACGAGGAGTTTTTCTTTCCCTCCCATCTCCGCAGCCCCTCAGCCAAATTGACATGAATGCCTTCCCTCGCACTTCGCTCCATCTCAGAGAGACTGTGGAATCCTGTTGACACTGTCAGAGAGATTTCTTGTTCAAAGTCGTTTAAGGGGGGGAAAGACGAACTTACCGCCTGCTTTCTCTCTTTGTCTTCCTCTTCTTCTTCTTCGACTCGCTTAGTCTCTTTCGCTCCATGCCTTTTATCCCACTGTTCCTCACTTTCCACTGTCAGGCAGAGAGGGAGAGAAAGTGCGTCGAGAGAATTCCCGTCTCCCCGTCTCCTCGCAGATCCCTCTGAGGAGCTTGAACGTTCAGCAATAAGTGCCGGAGATGCTTGACGATCTGCTCCTCTGAGATGAATCCCCCCGAGGGAAAGGGAGAGAGCAAGATCGTGGTGCTGATGAAGGACAAGTCGTCGGCGGAACTTCGGGGGCACCGTCTTCACGTAGGTTTCGACTTCTTGCTGTCTCCACCCAGGTTTCCGAACATGCAATCTCGAAAGACCGCAGTGGTTGAAGAGATGTTCCACTATCCTCAGCTCCCTCTCTGTTGAAAGCGTTGCACAGGATCTCTCTGAAGTGAAGAGCACAACGTGCATAGGTCCTGCTCTTGACATCTCGTGCTTGACACCCGGGCTCTCGGAACTAAATTGGAGACGGCCGTTGAACATGCGTGTCAATCAATATGGATAGATTATGATACATTGCTGGGTAAGCAAGAAGCCCGATCATCCCTACACTCTTCACACCTCACATGCTGACAAGTCGGCGACCGCACATGTAATTCCTCTTCTGACAGCTCCGGTCCGACCTGAACTGTTCGTGATCAAGAAATCAAATTCATGATAGACAGGCAGACTGAGCTCATTCACGCCCTCGAGCCGGGTAGACGGCTCGCAGGCCGCGGCCGTCATGTATACACGCGCCGCGTGCCGATCGATGTGCCTATATAGCTTGCATGCACGCGCGATCAAGATTGATCGACTGACCTTGAATGAATTTCAATGATGCAATATATATATTGGTTGCTGAAGTTGCAGCTGAACATGTGCACACGTCTTTGTGGATGGCCTCTGAGTTCGCAGTCCAACCTTCGCGACAACAACTGTGTACGACTTCCAACTCAGCCACAAAGATACGAGGTGCCGTGAAGATCGTTTCGCCAAATCAAACTTCCGCCATCGGTTGTCCATATCCACCGACAGAGTGGAACTCAGGAGGGAAGAGAGATATATACACTACAGACAGGATGTCGGGCAAACCCAACGTTTGTAAGTCGCCACGTTCCTCCCCTCTCTTCTGGTTCCCGTGTGTCTTTAACCGATGTTCACTCCTTCCCCTTTTCTTGTTTGCTTGTGTGCAGCCTTCGCCATGGACCCGGACCCAGTGTAAGTTCGCCATGCAACCCTTCTGCTCTCCCGCTGAGCGCCCAAATTGACTTGTAACGCATGAACAGCATGCAATACTCTGGCTTCCATTTCGTGTCTGCAGCACGCCTGGACGGACGCTCCGGCATGCCCACCGACAACCGACAACAGAGACCTACACCTACTACCCCGCCCATCCCTCGCGTCCGAATACTCCTGGGGTAAGTACACTGATCTCACTGTTGCCTGACCTTTTTTCGGTGTCAATTAATTGGTTTTTTTCTCACCCTACCCGCCCTGCTTCGTGACTGTGCAGCGGCTGGTGCGAACCATCTCCTACGGACACGGACCGCCCCCGACCACTCCTCACGGCGTGACCCCCCACGGCTTCTTTGCTGTCGACGCGATGACACCCGGTCACGCACTTCATCGAGCAGCAGCAGTTGCACAGCATGCCCCCGTGGTTGCAGCGCCCCACTCGCCCACTTCAGGGGGGTTCCCGCAGACACCCGGCAGATCCCGTCCGGTGTTCCCTCGAGATTTTCCTTCAGGAGTCACAGAGGAGGGAAGGTCGGCCAAAAGGCAGAAAGACAAAGAGACAGACAGAGGAATTTTGTGACCTCATCGCGTGGCATTTGTTTTTTCCCATAGAATCAATCTACATCAATGTGTACATCTACAAGTCTCCCAGCTCCTTCTTCAAAAGGTACAAATTTCACATTCATAAGTTTTTTCTCTGTCTTTTCGCCTCCCGAAAAGACGTTCTCAATCGCTTCTGTTGTTACCAGCACTTCTGCTTCCCCGTTTCTGTCCTATCCGTCGTCTGGGTTCCTTGCTGCGCTTCGATTGTAGGTCTGTCCATTAGCGTGCATCCTTTCCGTCGTCCCTGTCTGCCTCCGTGCCTGACTGACTGATTTTCCTTCTTCTATGTCCGCAGAGACACGTTCTCTTCATGTCCCTTACCCTCTTACCCGGCAACAGACAAACGGAAGCAATGGTCACATCATAAATGTCTCTGTATACAGACATAAGAAGGTTAAGGTGAATCATGTGCAATGCCTTCCTTCCATTTTGCAGATATACTGACTGGGCAAAACAGGTGACAGACGGAGGCAAGGGACTGATTTCAGACGAGGCAAGGGCAGAAATAGAAAAGGTAAGTATTCAATTTCTTTTTTCATCTATTTATTTCTCCCCTTTCTTTTTTTCCTCAAAGTATTTCCATCTTCCTCTTGCTTTCTTTCTCCTCGCGTCCGTCCGTCCGTCGGTGCTTACACGCGCGCATGTGTGGTGTGTACGTGCGTGCCTATTTGTCTGTCTTTCTGTCTGTCCGTCTGTGTCTGTGTCCGTCTTTCTCTTTTTTTTTTGTACATAAAAGGGAATTATGCTTCCGGATATATTCCTTTTCGGTCTCTCGTGCGTGGGCTGTTCAGACGAACCGTCTTCTTTCTTGTCATTCCCTTCGGTTGCCCTCCCTCTCCTCCTGTGACCCTCCATTCCCTTGCGTCTTTTTTCAAGTGCTTGTTAGGCCTGCTTGGCACCTTGCATTGCGCTGGCGTGGCCTGAACAGCGGCATCTTGTTCTCCTCTCAACACTCTCTCATTCTCTATTCATGGCCAATCACCCACCCTTTCTAGGAGGCAAAAGCATCTCGTGCCGCTCCCTCACTTTTCTCTCACGTATTTCTGCGGATAGATCGATGTTCTGCACACATGCATGCGATTGCTCTCTCTCTTCCTCTTTTTCTCTTTTTCTCTATTTCTCTTTCTTTCTCTTTCTTTCTCTCTCTCTTTCTTTCTTTCTTTCTTTCTTTCTTTCTTTCTTTCTTTCTTTTTTTCTTTGTCTTTTCTGAGTGACTGGTAATGTCTGCAGCTCGCAGCGACTGCCCAAAAGGAGGTGAACAGCTTGGTCCGGATTGTCGACAGGACGCGACGGTGCATTCAGTGCCACAAAAATTTCACTCAGAAGGAGAACGGACCGGTAGGCCATGACGAATTTTTGCAGGAATGACTGCGTTCATTCTGCACTTCTGCAAAGAAAGAAGAACAAAAAGGGACGAACGGAGAGGGAACGAGGCCGGGGCGGAGAAAGGAGGAACAGAGGAAAGAACGGCCGAAGTCAATTTGATTGATTGACGCCAAACTCCTCAAATGCAGAATTCTTCGTTGACAAAGCCAGGATCATAAAGGGTTTTCTCACGGTCTTCTGATTGACTCTACCGTTCTCACTTTGTCTGAACTGTAGCGCTCTATCTTAATTCTATCTGCAGGAGGCTTGTACTCACCACATCGGGAGCGTGAAGTTCTACTCGTGTACGGGATGCGGAGGTGGGTGCATGGGTCGTTGAAGGTGCTCTTCCCTCCCTTTCTTCTTCTTTGTCTTTCCTTCTGTCTTTCATTCTTCTTTCCTTCCTTGCTTCCGTCTTTCTTGTGTTTGTTTCTTCCTCCCTTTCTTGCTTCCTTTTTTCCTCCTTTAATTCTTTCTCCCTCTCTTTCTTCCTGCCTTCCCTTGTCTTTCGCTGCTGCCTCCCCGTGTTCTCTCCCATGCAGGGGATGCATGCCCCCCGTTGTTGTTTTTGTGACTTGAGTTTTCTTTCTGCCTGTGTGTAAAGGGTTTTTTATCCCCAAAGAAACTTTCTTTCTCTCAACTACACATGCTGTTCCTCATTCAAAGACTAACTCTTTCTGTGTGAGTGCCAGCGGCTAGAAAAGAGAAATCAAAAGATCTGGGGATACGTCCATGATGGTGATCCCGGCACCTTCACAGCGGCCGTGCAGACTGTTTTCAATTATGGTGAATTTGGGGCTGCAGGTGTTTGCCTCGTCTATTGTCTATTCGTGTGTTTTTCCTTCCATCTGCAGGGAAGAAGTACTACAGCGCATCTATTGTCTATTCGTGTATGTTTCCTTCCATCTGCAGGGAAGAAGTACTACAGCGCATCTATTGTCTATTCGTGTGTGTTTCCTTCCATCTGCAGGGAAGAAGTACTACAGCTGCTGCAACAAGTGCGACAACTGCAGCGCTGGGTGTCGAAAAACTCCGCACGCAAGCTACGACTAGAACGAAAAAGGACCAAGAAAGGATGCAGGCAGCTCTCTTGTTTGCTGTCTGTCCATGCGGCGGCTGCATGTATGCGGGACAGCTGGAGGGAGGGAGCTTTGAATATGGACCAGAAGTCCTTGGGGAACTGAAGGGAACGGGTATCAGTTCTGGATTGGTTCAAGTTGACTGGGTCCCCTTATGCCAGTGGGTAGCGCCATGCAAGATCACTACGTACCGCAAACTAATTCAAAAGGTGATCGGTGACAGGGGTGTGAAGATGACTCGCGGCATTTTATGAACAAGTGCGGGCGACTAACGGTCCAAAGAGTCATGTTCGTCCAAAGCGGTATAATCACCTTCGGTTAGCACGAAGAAGATCATCGGTTGAAGTTCGGACTGAAGTGATTAATTTTTTTTTTGTCCAGGAAATGGCTCACCCAGACGAAAAAAGCCCTAGCTAGAAAAATTAAGCCTTTTAAACAAGTCTTAAAACTTCTAATGAAAATATACAGCATCATGATGCATGCTCTAGTGCAAGTTGGTATATACGTATCGTGTTGGCAGCATGTTACGCCTACCTGTGCCGCAGTGTATGTATATGACAATATATATAAATTTGTTCTTTTATTGGACTTTTTATATTGATTGATAATAACATTATGTCATCGTCATCAACTTTATTCAACTAATATACTAAAATACTTAGTAAACAACTTAACTACAGACACCGTGACTCCGCGGTCCGTGAGACACTTATATACACCTGTCTATAAAAAATTTAATTTTGTTTTATTCTAGGCATACTCCAAAAATTTTAAAGGTTTTTTATAGCATAAATTTTATATATAACACCTACTAGTATAACACGTAGCAAAGGAAACAATTAAGTGTTATATGCTAAAATTCGGCGGATAGGGTCATCCAAATATATTCATTTACTAGTTTATTTCCGATCCAATGGGTCGCAGACCCCCTCCCGGGCCTCTCCCGGGAGTCCCCTCCCCTCTCTTACTAGCTGAGTCTAGCTCTCCTAGCTCAATGCTAGCTAGATGATACGTCACAAACCTAGTCGCAAACCATTTTTTCCTATATGGAACAACTGTTCAACAACATTTCAACAACTGTTGTTTAAGTGTTATACAGGTTATAAGTGACCCCCCCCCCCCTTGTATGCAAGTCAAGTTGCAACCTAGGTTGCGACCCGCAAATAAATTTTTTGATGATCGACCCCAATATCATTTTAAGCATTTTAGTTTTTTACTTGTTATCATTATATAAGTTTGATGCCTAGCTTGATACTAATTTCACAATGTAAAACACAAACATTTAAACTATAAGCAGTGTATTATGAAAGCATTAACCCCTAAAAAACTAGCCCTAGGCTCCCCGTACATAAAAAAATTAAAAAGTTAATTGTTGAAAATGACTTTTACTTTTTATTTTTCTATCTATTTTATTGAAGCAGGCACTTCAAGTTTGAAGTTCAAAGCACAGCTGATACACAAAAATAAAAAAATAAAAAAACTAATTCAGGTTTTGGCCCAAATTTATTTATTTATTTTTTTATATATGGAGAGCCTAGAACTAGCCTAGAAAACTGGTGGAAAAACTGAAATTAGGCAGATGATCATAAGTTCAAACAACGTTCAAAATGATGATGGTCATAACTAGGATCATGATAATGATGGTGACTTAAACACATTTAATTGATGAGCTTTGATCCTAGTTTTCATCTTTTTCTGAATGAGCGAATAACTTGGTTCTATCGATCATTACTTGCAACACCTTCAACACATGGATAGCCTGCATGCACTGTAGCTTGCGCTCTAGCTCCGCGAGACAGGGCTCCAAGGCGATGAACCAGAACGAGGGCCGTTTGTTTCTTTAGTCCCACGTCAGGGAGAGGTCTCCCGCTCCTGGAGGACCCTCTACTGCTTCTCCCTTCTCGCGCCTTTTCCCATCTGTCTCCGCTGTACCCTCCTTCTTGCCCTTCTGGTCGTCCGATAACCATGGAGAAAGGGGCTGGAGTCTTGAGTAGGAATTGGAGGCCTGAGAGAAGCCACTCGACTGCGGCTCTTCTTGTTGAAAGTCGAGGAGAAATTTTTGGTCGACCTGCAGTCATTCGATTCAATTCGATTCATGCTTCTGCTCTTTCTTGCATATTGAAACATGGCAATCGGGAAGGAGACAGTAGAGTCATTCTGTGCCAGCAGCGTGCGTCTGTCCTCTATGGCTGTTGAGAGAAGGGAACGAGTGCGGTTGTCAATAACATTCCGCTTCTAAAAAACAAAAACGAGGAAGAACAAAAAAGCAATATTGAGAACTCTTTTTAGCAGATCACTCCCAAGTACTTTGCTTTCCTTCAATGAACAGAAACGACCTTCTGCTTCAACGCCCTCTGTATTTCTTCATACATGCACACATAGGTACGCACCTGTATGAAAGGACCGATTACCCGTAGATTCTCATCCGGACTGTACAAGAAGTTTTTTGCGTTCCTCAGGAGGGTAAGGCAGGCCTTTTGCTGCTCCAACTGCGGGAAGGGAGGGAGAAGCGAAGAAAGCAATCAGAGAGAGATCAAACAAAGCACGCGGTGCAGTCAAACGAAGAGATTAAGAAGAGGAAAATCGAATGCATTCAAATAAAAACAAACCAACAAAGAAGGAAACAAACATGGAAAGAAGGAACGGAGGGAAGGAGAAAAGAAAGACTAAAGAAACGAACGACCGACGGAGAGGGAACAAGAATGGGGGAGACAAACCATGGAGAACTGACAAGACAGACTAACTGACCGGAGCGATTTCTGACTGTTGCAGCCTGGGGGTCCCTCTCCAAGAATTGACCACCTTCCATCCTCCAGAGCAAGAGGGCTCCATAGACCTGGAGGAAGGAGTGCGGAGGTCTTGCTCACTGGTCTTTTTAAAAGTCTCGCCAGACTCCTCAGAGAGGCCGGTTTCGCTGTTGCTGCTGGGTTTTTGCTTCTGTTGATCCTTCTTAGCCTCCACATTCTCTTTCTCCTTCTCCTTTTCGCTCTCGCTCCCGTTTCCGTTGCCCACCCCGGCGTCCTTCGCTTTTTCCGCCCTTTTCCTGTCTCCTTCATTCTCTTTCTCTTTCTCACCCTGAGGCGCTGTGTTCCCTCTCTCTTCCACAAAGGAGGACGCAGAGGCGGTCGCAGAAGGGGACGGAGACAGAGAAGACAGACCGAGTTCCGCGTCAGACGTCACAAAGAGCTCTGGTACCCAACTGCACTCTCTCTCGCAAGAAGTCACAGGGGTGCTGGAGTTGTGACATGAAGGAAGGAAATGCACGGAGAGCAGAGACTCTGTCGCACACACGGATCTCACAACAAGACAGGAGGGAGGCAGGGAGAGCGTCAGAAAGAAAGATTAGCCGAAAAAGGGAGGCAGAAAGACCCGCACGGAGGCAAAAGGGTCAAAATCACTTCGTTTTGTCGCCCTCTTTACCTCCCTGTCACATTCTTCCTTCTTCTCGTCTCCTAGTGCGCTTATCCTCTCATATACCTGGCTCACCTTTTCCCTTGTGCCTCTGCCCTCTGCACAGGCACACTGCGTGCAGGCCGAAAGCAGACAAGCCTCCTTTGTCCCTCCTCTGATGGAACGCTCTCTGCACCCTCTGCCGCCCCCACGGCTGCTGCGTCTGCGAAAGCCCCCAGCTCCACTACAGGACCGAGACGAACCTCCACTTCAAAATCTCCCTGCAGGACGGCGGAAAGGGGCGGGGGGGGGAATACTGAATGAGCCTAGGAAGGCCAAGAAAAGCAGTTTCCTTTTTTTATGTGCTCGTCTTCTTCTTTCTTGCCTCCTCTCTCTCTTCTCCTCTCTCCTCCCTCCCTCCCTGCCTCCCTCCCTCCCTCCCTCCCTCCCTCCCCCCTCCCTTTCTTCCTTTCTTCTGACGACCAATCCAGAAAAGCGTCATAGCAGTGTCAAGCATACAGGCAAAGCACATAGATACACGAGATCAAAGGCAGAAAATCACACAGGACCGGCCCGCATCAGCGCAATCAAGCAGCGAAACAGATGGACTGACCACAGCCCTTTCCCCTCTCTCCAAGTTGATGTCAATCTTGGTCAGGTTGGAGAATCTCTCTGAGAGGGTGAGCCCCCTCCCCTCGGATTGATACACCAGGCCTGCCGGGGAAGGTCCCGAGCTGAGGGGTCCATTCGGAGGGAACACATCTAACAGGCGGGCACAGAGAAGAAAGGCCCCCTCCTGTACTTCTGGGGGAATGGAAACTCCGCTCTTCTCTTTGTTTTGCAGAGAAGAGAGGCGACAAGCGTGACAGCTGATTTGGTCAGGTCGCTCGTCGATTCTGCAGAGAAGACAGGATACAAGAGAGCAGAAAAAAGAAAAGAAAAACGGGAGAGGAAATGAGAAAAGGGCAAAGAAAGAGAGTAAACAGACCTGAAAAGAAGAAAGGAAGAAACGCGGAGACGGTGCCATAGACCATCGATTGAGTCACGGACCGAATTTCCGAAAACATCATTCATACTCTCCGCCTCCCCTCGACACACACACGTCCACTTCCTCTCTTGAGAAAAAATCGCAAAAACGACCGACCTCCGGGAACAATCACCAAAGATGTTACTACTTTTCTCATTAATTGCTTTCGTTCGGCAAATCTCAGTACTTGGAGCTCAGTCGGCGTTCAACAGGTTTGCCGCGATATTTCCCCAACTGATTGACTGAAGATCTAACCGACGAACTGGCTGACTCACTCACTGACTGACTGACAGAGCCGCCACCCGACTTCTCAGAAAAGCGCTGCCCTGCCAGAGTGATCGCAGAGAGACCAGACTTCCGAGGGGGTCGAATGGCTGCATCCATCCATCCATCCATCCATCCATCCTTTCATCCATCCATCCATCCATCCATCCATCCATCCTTTCATCCATCCATCCATCCATCCATCCATCCTTCCTTCCTTCCATCCATCCTTTCATCCATCCATCCATCCATCCATCCATCCATCAATCCATCTATCCATTCGTCCATCCTTTCATCCATCCATCCATCCATCCATCCTTCCTTCCTTCCTTCCTTCCATCCTTTCATCCTCCATCCATCCATCCATCCATCCATCCATCTATCCATTCGTCCATCCATCCATCTATCTATCCATTCGTCCATCCATCCATCCATCCATCCATCCATCCATCCATCAATGCATTCGTGCCGGGCTTCGTTCCAATAAACAAACCTCTTCTGCCAAGAATGGATACATGCAGGGAGGAAGGAAAATCAAAGACGGAGACAGATCTGCAGCCAAACGTCCCTGGACTCAATTAAACAGATACGAATGCTTAATTCTCTCCCCTTCCCTCACCTCCCTCTCTCTCCTGCTGAACCTGATGCTTCTGTGAATCCCACACGACACCCCACAAATTGATAGATAGAGAAACACAGCAGCTGACCCACCCAAACGTTCACGGACTCTCTCATGCACTGGACATCTTGGATGCTGCATGGTTTGCATTTCTGTTTCGCCTCTGCCTCCTCCACCTTAACCCAACTGTGGGGCTTCTCTTCCAACCATATGCTCTGCAGAGACAGAGAAGAAGAAGAAGAAGAAGGAGAAGGAGGAGAAGAAGAAGAGGAAGGACGAAGAAGAACACAAAGAAAGTCAGAAAGCAAGAGAGAAGGTTGGAAAGGGAAATCGTGAAATCTGACATGAATGAGAAATGCCGCTTTTTTCAGCCAGCAAACCAATCGCAACGCTGGAACAAGTCGTCATAGAGCGAACGCACGACATTCTTCGCCTCACGGCAGTTCAAGTCGCAAAAGTCGACACAGAAGTTTGAAAGAAAGAAAAACGTGGACCCACCAACTAGTCGGCCGATACGGCGACAAATTCAAGCAGAGGTGCGGAAGGGAACCGGAACGTATTCTTCCTCACATCCTGACCAGCTCCTTTTCAGTCCAATGACTCAGCATAAAAGGATAAAAACAGTGCTGAAGCCGACAGACAGACCCTTCTGAATCCCAGATGTGACGTCGCTCTGTAAAAGAGAATTCCTCCTTTGCCATCATCATGTTCCGCCTTCTTGTCTTCTGCACTGTTGGGCGGAGAGCTGCCCTCCCCGGCTGTGTCTCCAAAGAGAAGACGCCGTATTTGCCCCATGATTGGGACTTCCCCCGCGTCTTGGTGACTCTTCTGCACAGAGTGGAACGAGGGGGGCCAACGAATGAGGGAGGCAGTCACACTCATTAAAGTCGACAGTATCAATTTACCCGGCACCCAGAACTGCAAAAACATCTTTGCTCTTCGCGCCCCTGGTTGCAAACAACACTAGCTGTTTCTTGAACTTCGCCCGCCCACTTCTTGCGACTCATGTCTGGTGGCGGGGATGTGCGTATCCCCGCTCGAGCCTAAGGGACACGCCCAAACCGGAACCAAGAAAAAAGAGGTGTTTGAGAGAGAGAGAGAGAGCTGCTTTGAAGAACGTACCCCTGGAGACCGGCAGACGGGCAGGGCAGGGCAGGGCAGGGGCAAACATAGAGGAAAAGAAAGATTCTGTGTGCAAGATGAATCTTCAAATATCTTCATTCGAATTAAGAGAGAGATGAGACAAAAACCTGCTCAGGCAGATCGATCCAAGAGGAAAGAAAAACCATGCATGCACCCACGTGCACCCACCTACCGGGTCCAGTTCGAAAACCTCATATCTGTGTCCCTTCTGAAAAGGAAGTGTTTTGGGGTGCAATCCCATTGCGTAGTCTATTTTGTCGTTCCCAACTCTTTTTTGATAACAGCTGGCTGCATTCCTCTCTTCCTGCATCCACTCATTGATTGACTCGTATGGTCACTCAGATTCAGCACGCCATGCAACCAGCATCTCTTCTCTAGATCCAAACAACGAAGCGTGAAAAGCCAATCAAGCGAACGAAGCATAATGGACAAACAAAAGCAGGCACGCAAGCATGAAAGCAAAGCAGACGACGCGTTCTCGTGCAGGCTGACTGAGGTCAGAACAGAAAGCTATTCCTTCTTGCTCGATAGGAAGAGAAGACACAGAACTTAAGGTCCTGCATGTGGGGAGAAAGGAGATGTATAGACGCCCACTGTTTCACTGATACGACACCCCCGCAAAAACATAGCGCTTTTATTCCTCCGGGAATTCCTTACTTTCTTTCCTGCTCGAGGCAACCAAATTCAAAATGGCATACGAACCGTCATCGCTTCTCCATCTTGAACTGTATAGCTCTCCTCTGAAATGCACACGCACACTTCCACGGGCATACGGGTTGCGGTGAGTGAAAAAACAAAACCAATCTACCCTCACAGTTAACCACGCACCTTCAGCAATGAAGCAATCAGCTGCCGCACCGGGGTGTTCGCTTCCCAAAGAGCTTCTGCAATCACGGGCCTCCCCTCTTGGAAAGGCCACCGGGAGATACCCTTCTCTTCCTTGCCCTTTTCTGTAGACGGCCTGGCTGCCTCCCAGTCCTGGTCTGTGTCGCGCTCCCTTCGATCTCCTCGCACCAACAAAACTCCCAGCAGAGCTGCATGACAGAGAGGGAGCGTGCAGAGAGGACGCGAAGACGGAGCTCGTCATGAAGAAAAAAGGCCTGACTATCTGTCGGAAAAGGATCCAATGAATGAAAAGGTGAAATGATCAGACCGGATAGAACCTTATTGCATGCATGAGCGGACAAGGATCAAATCGTCAAAGACTTCGAGATACATCCTCCTTCACCGACCCGGCAGGAGTGTGGCGAGGAAAACGGTCCACTGCATCGCCAGAGGACAGAACTTTCCTAACAAAGATTTTCTGCAGCGGCTAATGTAAAGGCACTACAGCATCAGGATGGCACGAGAGAGAGAGAGAGCCTCGATCGAGGCAGCAAAGAAAAAGTGACATCCACTCTGACACCGTCAGCAGAAGGCAGGAGAAGTTGTGCCAGACATGTAAGACATTGTGGGGCTTGAAGAAAGTGCCTGTAACGAGAATCATACACAGCTGTCAGCCGCATCTCTGCCGATGTACGTCTGCCTGCCTTTCTGGGACTGCATGTGCAAGTTTGCATGAAATGTGACGATCGACCGAGCCGCTATCTGTATCGGTGTGCATGCATGACATGCATGGAGGTCAGGCGGGCATGCCGGGGCTCAGACACCTCTCGCGAAGCCGCGCGCGGCCGCGCGGGTCGCCGGGGCCCCATGGGATCCCATGGGTCCTCAATGGCTACAAAAATTGAGACAGTCTTGTGCACGCAGTTTAGTTGAGCTCGTATGGAGTACTATGGACTCAGGAGCAAGTCTGAGCCTTCCATTGGCCCAGGCTGCCTTACGATTCCACCCGGAGAAAGACATCTGCACGAGGTCATAATCACAGCCGTGATTTCGCATGATCTACCACAAGGCTGCTCTCAGTTCCTTCTGCCCGAACGAAACGGAACTGAGGGTGGATGGAGAGGGAGACGACAAGTTGATCCTCTGAACACTTCGTGTAGACATTTGTTGACGTTCAGTACGCTTCGTCTTGCCGTTCCCATCCTTTGCATTTGAGCAAAGCAAGATGAGTGGGCATGGACGATTCTTCCTTCTTCTCTCACTTCTTTGTCTCCTTCTCTTCGCTTCCTGTAGTTACGGGAACGATCGGTCTGAAGAGGGCTCGGGAACTGACGAAGGGGAAGAGGAGCGGAGAGTCAAGAAGGAGAAGAGAAAACGGAGGGGGTGGTGGCGAGTTGGAAAAGGAGGTCGTGGCTCCGGGGGGAGGACCTTGCGGGGTGGGGACGGGTTGAGCGATGAAGAAGATGAGGATGAGGCGGTTGAGGAGACTGCGGAGACGGAGATGTTTGTTCCCGCGGCAGGGGAAGAAATTGGGGTAGAAGAAGGCTCAGGGGTGCAGTACGAGGAGCAAACGGTTTTGATTCTTTCAGATGAGAAGCCAGAGACTGAAGAGGACGGAATGAGAGACTCCCCTTTTTCTCTGGCTTTGAGACGCAAGAAGAAAAAGTCGTCTGAGCGCTCTGGTGACTCCTTGAAAGAAACTCCTGTCGACTCCGTTCGGCATGCCCAAGAGCGGGAACTTCTTTCCCGTTTGGTTGATCGAATCACTCAGCCGCAGCCGGCGGGTGAAAGGGAGGGCGAGGAGCTGGTTGTGTTGGGGGAGGAGGAGGCGCGCAGTCTTGCAAAGTCACTGCAGCAGCACAACATAACAGACGTCTACATCACTACAGAGCTGGAGTCTTCAGGGGAGGCGGTCTCCAGTCAGGGTCAGGGGCAGGAGAGAAAGGGGGTAGAGACGGGGGGGGTAGCTGGGTCGGGGGGGGGGTCTGGGGGCAAGCGGAAGAAGCGCAAGCAGAAAAAGTTTCACTTTTCGATCATACATGGAGACCACGAACATGAGCACCCTGAGGGGGGTTACCACAAGGGGAGCCTCGCCCACATGTCAGAAGAGGCGTTGGAAGAGCTGGAAGACGAATTCTATGATCGGTCGGTGGGGGTTGTAAATGGAAGACTTCGCTGTTCGTTTCTTGGTGTTTTTTTTTTTTGTTCTCAGTCTTCCTGTCTTTTCTGCGGGCTGCCATGCTCATTGCGGGCCTGAGATGGATGGATCTGAATGCGTGTTGTTTCCCGCATTCGATGCTTTGCTTTGCTCGCTTTCTTCCTTCGCGTGCGGAAAAGAGTGGGTCCCCTTTTGCTGAGTCCACTTTCGCTTCTGCCTCTTCTTTCTTGTGTTCACGTGAATGTTCCTTGTTCTCTCTCTGCAGAAGGAGCTGGGTGATTCTTTTGATGATCGCCGCCATCATTTTTCTGTCGCTCTTTTTCGAACACATACAGGTATGTGTGGAAAACCGTAGTCGGCTCTTCTTGTGCTTCAACAACCACCTGCCCCCCCCCC
>JAHBMJ010004990.1:35000-76138 GCA_018398765.1 Chromera velia | reverse complement strand
GGGGGGGGGGGGGGGGGGGGGGGGGGGGATATGCATGCATGCGTGGTTGTGTGCATACACGCGGATGTGCGAGAGGAGGGACGAAAGGAAGAGGAGGTGAAGAGATAGAGGGACGGAGGGAGGGAGCGAGGGAGTGAAGGAGCGAGGGAGGAAGGGAGAGAGGGAGAGAGCGCGCAGTTGAGCAGAGAGAGGCTCACTCAATGGCTGGCGGTCTGGGTGTTCTGCGAATCGAGTTGGTGGAGGGACGGCATCAGTTCATCAGTACGCGAGACAGAGGAGAAGGCAGGGGAGAAAGCAGAGGAGGGGGCAGAGGAGGCGGCAGAAAGAGAAGGAAGGAAGGGAGGGAGAGCTGTGAACGGTGCATTTATGTGTATGTGCCAGGGAAGACAGTGTGGAATGATGCAGCGATTTGCTTCTACACAAAAGTTTCTCTGTGTAGCGTCTCTGGGCATGTCGTTCAAAGATGTTCAAGACATTGTTCTTGTCAATTAAAGACGAAAGCGAGATGCTGTTCGCTTTTCGGAGGAAAATGTTTTCGATTTATTGCTTTTTAATTCTTCTTTCTGCATGGGCGTGTTGCTGCATGGTGATGGGTGAAGGTGCCTTGGTGTCATCTGCATTTTCCAGCGAGGATCCTCTTGTCCGCGAGGCTGCTCGCACGGGATGGAAGGTGGAGGTGTTGCACAACAACAATGGAGCGAACCAACACGACCAGGGGCACGCAGACGACGGGACGCAAAAGTGGGATGACGTAGGGAACACAGCTCTCTCGAAAGGATACCGCACAGACCTGAACGGGTGGCACACGGGGTACCTGGTCAGCGTCTCTTTGTGTGTCCTTTTGCGTGTCTGTCGGTACTATGCCTGTCTATCGATAGGTACGGATTTCTGCTTAGATTCGCATTTGTCTACGTACAGTTGTGGCGTCGTCGGAAGGGAATTCCGAAGGTCCGAGAAAACGAAGAGAGATACTTACTTTTGCACGCTCCTGTATCTTGTGTGGATTTGTCTGGCATGCAACTCAGAAAATGATTGTTCTGTATATATCTGCAGGTCCGCCGTTTGCGTCGGAAGGCGCCTGGCAAAGACGAGCCAAAAGGAAAGTTAGATTGCTGGTATGAGGTTGCCTTTCTGATGACAGAATACAACGGATCGCCCGAACAGAGCCTCGCCCCCTACCCAGGTCCGCACATGCACAGAATTAATGCATTTGTCAAAGCAGAATGTGTAATTGTGCACATACGCCTCGTTTGCTGTCCGCATCCTTCCACAGAAGCGCATGACAAATTGAGTGGACGCACGCACACTCCACGGGTCCTGATCCACACATTAATCGATCTGCACGCCGTGCCTCCCTACTTTGAAAGAAGCGCGTTTTTGTATACAGATAATCCTATCTGCTGTACGCAACCTGTGCGACGAAGGTGTTAAAAAGGGACCACCGGCTTAATTGTCCTGGAACCACTTCTCTTGCTGCTTGGTGCCCCACTCATTTAATTAGTATTCGCACACAAAGACTGCATGCCTTCATGTTTCATCTATGTTAGTGCACCCGAATTATTTGCGAAGCATTCTAACAGCTGTCACGTCCCTGCATGTGCAGGCCCAATAATGTGTGTGTGCCGTGTAAAGACGTGTCTGCATGCAGAGAAATGAGATTGTGTGAAACATCCATGTATGCATGTGTTGACTCATGTACAATTTTAGGCATCAACAGCTTTTCCACGTCGAAGTGCCTATCCGGCTCTCCCTTCTACCCAGGGCGTCTTTCCCCCCATTCTTCTCTGGAGAGGTCCTACTCGAAAATTAAGGAAGCAAGTCGATCTGTGCTGCATGTGCATGTGTATTCTTCGGAATCCTAGATGCGCGCATGAGTTTGTGCCTCTCTGCGCATGTGTCTCATATGTAAGTGTCCCACATTTCTTTTCGGTCTGCATGCATGCAGGTCCGAAGGAATACCCTGAGAGGATCCATGCGGACATGCATAAAAACTTCTTTGGAGGAGACGCCATCCGGCCGTATGTACCCGGACGGGCCGAGTTTGAGGATGTTCCAATGGACTGCAGGTTCGTGCTCATCCTAGTGCTCGTCGGTTTTTCTTTATTCCGTGCATGATCATGCTATCGTACAAAATCCAATCGTTTTTGTGTACACACATTCTCATTCATGGATTCTGATCGAGATTCGTGAAGAAAGGTTGGAGTTGACTTCACAGAATGGGTTGCTCGAAGAGAGGCAAACACTTGTGCACAGCACGCATTTGAAATTTCATATGTATAATATCCATAAATTCACACACAAATCGACAATTTGAGTCTGCATGTGTTCACATGCGTTTGGCCATACAGCTGGGAGTGCAATGCCGGGGCCGCATTCTTCAAAGAAGGTCAGGCGCAGGTGTCTCGGTATAAGGCCGCACTCACCGGAGACAGGGCGATGGCAGCACAGGCAGCGGAGCACCAGGCGAGGGCTGACCAGATCCGAGGGAATGAAGGGTGAGGAACTCGGTCTAGCTGGGCGTGCGTCGAAAGACTGGAAAGGGACCCTTGAATGAAAATGATTAATCCAGTACATGAGGAATTGAGAAAGGAAGAGCGAGAGGGAGAGAGAAATAAGTGGAGGGAGGAAACAAGGAAAACGAAAGAAGGGAACTTCAAGGAAGGACAAACAACGATCATCAGCGATCCCTTCACTGACAGATGTCATGCATGGGACCTGGATCGATCGATCGATCGAGGCTTGACAGGTCGACTCAAAGGAAGATTTCATTTTCATAACCGCAAAGGAAACGGGGAGGAAATGATTTTATCATCTAGCCCAATCACTAGCTGGCTCATCGGTTGGGTGGCTGATTGGCTGGCTGATTCAGTGACAAATAGTTACTGTGACAAACTGGTTGATTGTGGGTGACTGGCTGGCTGGTTGGCTGGCTTTCAAGTTGGCTGGCATGCTGGCTTGTTGGAAAGTTTTTTTTCAGCTGACTATACCTTGTTCTATCGGTCCGGAGACGCCCGCAGGGAAGGTGCTCCATATGTATTCACACCGAGGGGAAAGCATCTCAGTCAGAAGAAGACAGAGACCGTCACAAGGACTTCGTGCTTCTGCTTGCATTACGCAGATGAAGAATCTGTGTTCCGGTTGGCAATAAGTAAATTGTTCAGTGAATTAGTGAATGGGGGAGTGATTGAATCAGTGAATCAATGGTGTGAGGGAGGAATTCACGCAGGAGGAAGTGAAGCAGGGAAGACAGGGAGAAAAAAGAAGGGCAAACCCGGCAAGGCAAAGAAGAACTTGAAGGTAGGAGAGACGAAGTGCAAAGGTTTTGAACAACTGAAGCAAGCCCATCGTTCGACACCATAGTCCTAGCCAAAGTCATTCTTCGCGAGCGTATGCCTACATAGGTGCTTGCGTGTGTGTAAACGCTCTATTGATCTAGCGTGGCACATGCTAGGGCACATCTGGTTGGCATGTCAAATGTGAATTTGCGGATTCAATGCTGAAGCTGTTGAATTGCTCGTAAAATGTTCAGCTTTCAAAGATTTGAGCCATAATATGTCAGAAGTATATATAGTGTAAAACAGTCTCACTGTTTGTTGTTCATCAGTTCCTAGGTGAATCATCATTCATTAATATTTTTCACCATACCTTGTAAAGCCCTGGGAATTTAGACCACTAATTTAAAAAGATTTAGACAGGAATTCAGAGGGATTTAAAGATATGTAAAGGAATTTAGAAAAAGAATCTAGCGGAATTTGCAAAAAAACTAGCAAAAAAAATCAAATGTATAATAGTCATTAGAAAAAAAATCGTTTTTTTTTTTCGAAGAGTCATGTTATACAAAGTTTACGTTACTATTTAGCAGAGTTTAAATCAATTATATAAATGAATGAATGAAGTTGGCTTTGTTAAAGTGGAGCCGTGCTCCCAGCAGCCCATGTTCATGCAAGAGATCGTCAATTACTCAACTTTAGAGATAAGGCTAAGCGCGAGATCCCCTGAAGTGCTCGCTTGGTGAGCTCACGAGCAGCATGTGCATTGGAGGTGGCAATAGAAGACTCGAACAGAAGAAGAAAAGGTCGCGTTCACATAGAAACAGGCATGCACAGTGAGTAACAAAGATCGCAAACGGCTCTGCATGCTTCATACGGATCGACTTGTAAAGCCAAAAGCAGCATCTTCCTCACTTCTGTTTCGGCTGCATCCGATCCCTCAATTCCTTCTCTCTAAATTCTTTGCTTCACTTTCTTTCCCTCTACCACTTTGTTTAGTTTATTTCTTGCTTCTATCCAATTGGAGCATACTGAAAGCTGGTGCCAGAGATCATCAATTTTTCTTCTATTAGAATAACCCTCTACCAGACAAAACACCTCTCCCGGAGAGTTGGCCCCCCCCGTTAGACCCTTCCGATTTAGTGTCAATGTGCTTAGGAGTGGCTCAATCTTCTTACATAAGGCACTTCTCGGTAGACAGGACATCCGTACCTTCGGGCCATTCTTTGAAGACAAAAGAAATAGAGAAGAATGTGAAGAAGACGGAAGAGCTCTCTGTAGTCCTGATAAAGAGGCAGACAGGGGGAAGTTGCCCTTTTCTTCCCTGTCTCCCCTTTTTATGCATTCCATTCCCCAGGCATCCTTAATTTTGGCAGAAACAAACAAATTCCCCTTTGGGGCCCGTCTTTCTGAGCTCCGGACAGGGAGAGACGTCAAAAAGTCAAGGCCTGCCCATCTGAACAGACCATTGACGGCTCGTCTTTGCTTCTGCCCCGCTGGTCCCTTCCATGAATTCAAAAGAGCCTGAGGAATACGGAGATGCGAACGGCTAAGTATAATCCAGAATGAAGCAAAACGAGCACACAAGAGCGCACGAAGAGACATTAAATTAACAGATAAAAGAGAGGGTACACGTAAACTCCTGACCGGAAGTCGGACCACCCATCAAACAAACCGGAGCCGCAAGTTGTCAATCGCCTCCCAGTCTCCCTGTCTTATTGGAAAACACTCCAGGCTATAGAGTGCCATCGGCTCCCAGCACGCCTTCAGCAGCTGCATCTTTCCCCCGAGAGGCAACCCAGACAGACTTGCAGCCAGACCAATCACCGCCCCCATTGCACGCTCTGCACTGCGTAGGCGTGCTTCAATCGACCAAGTCAAATCCCCTCCCTCAAACAGAAGGCAACCCAAATATTTGTACTGATCACACCAGTCTACTTCCTTCCCTTGGTACAAAATTATACCATTACAGTCCTTGCGGTATTCATAAAGGCACAGGACCTTGGTTTTCTTCAGATTGACATTCAACCCTCACTTTCCGCAATACCCCTCCAGGGCATCGAATTTTGCTTGGAGGTCGGCTACTGAGTGTGCAAACAAGACAAGATCATCAGCGTAGCCTATACTTCCCAAACTGGCCCCAGTAAGGTGAACCCCCTCCGTTTCCTTTCCATCTCCCCGTTTTCCTTTCTGAATCTCATCATGCAGGTCATTAATGAATAATAGAAAAAGCGACGGGGACAACGC
Organism: Chromera velia; assembly: GCA_018398765.1. Taxonomy (NCBI): domain Eukaryota; family Chromeraceae; genus Chromera; species Chromera velia. The sequence continues at coordinate 70,622 of JAHBMJ010004990.1, read as the reverse complement.
ATCACCTTGCTTAACCCTTGCCCCTTCCGTAGTAAATTATATGTATCTACATATATATAGAATTACATAGTTATTTAAACACTGCTATATAGTTCCACTAGTTAGACTTCTTGTTACATGCAGTAGTTCAATAGGTGTCTGAATCGATATAGATAGCTATAGTGGACTGGAATCATACATAAAGAGACAGCACTGTCGCAGCACATGTACACTTGTCGCCAGTCGCGCTGGCCTTCAAGCCTGCTTGATTGCCGGCAATTTGCTGCAAGCACATATGTGTTGTGTAGACTCAACTCTCGGTTCTTTGTTTGCCAGTGGTCAGAAAAAGCAGGTGTGCATGAAGCCCTGTCAAATCCGGCCAACCTCCGCAGATTGCTGAGCAAACTTAACCTCGTCGTTGCCTGCCTGCATGCTAGCCTGCATGTTTATCAATACATGCTTTTTTGGCCCAAGAGTACAGCTGCATTTACAATTTCTTCCACTTTCAAATTCTTCGCCTCCTCGATATTAAAAGAGCTAAGCATGGTAAGCGTATATCTCTCTCTTCTGACTCTCAGATGGAGAGAATCTCTTCGCACGCCAAAAACAAGGAGAAACAACTCGATCAGTCCAGGTGCCTTGGAAATACTTTTGCACACCAGAATCCAATCCCCCCCCCCCCACAGACACACAGGAGAGGGAGAGAAAAATAAAAAACAAATGAAAGACTGCACAAATCATTGCGGTTTTCAATCAAGCAAGGTGGCGTTTCGATTTTGACCGGAACACACAAACTTCAAAGAAACAAAGGAGCAAACAAATAAAGAAGCCATCAAGCAATCAATCAGAGACAAAAGAAAGAAACAAGAAGAAGTCGGTCGTCCGAGAAAGTACTTCTCCTCTCTACACACATGCACTTGCATGCCGACCTCGAAGGCCTGACGTTTCAACTTATTTCGTTGCATTCAGAATGTGCTTTGTATGTGTGATCCCGACAGAGAAAAAATGAAATGTGACGGGTCGTTCTTCTCTCTTTCTGGCACATACAGACTCACGCACACAAACAAAGAAAGAAAACAATTAAAACAGCGGGGAAACTTTTGTCGAGGACGCGTGATCCAGCAGCCTCTTCTCAGGATTTTGCATTCATGGCAGAATCCGGTGAAGAAAAGAAGGAAGCAGGTCTTTCAAAAAATGTCTTTTTCTTTTTCGAGCTTCCTCGAATAGATACACAAAAAGGGAAGGGGGAATGGAAGAGGGGGAGATTTCATTGGAGATGCAGTCACTGTGAATCCATATCCGACCATTGCGAGCTCTCGCAAACGAAGATTAATTTGGGAAAACGCAAATTGAACAGCTTTCTCTATTTCGCAACCGCGTGTTTAACACTCAACCCTGCATGCAATGATGTTGCTATTACAGCCAAACCCTTCAGGCTCACAGCTCTGCATGCCTTCATAGAACGNATAGAATTACATAGTTATTTAAACACTGCTATATAGTTCCACTAGTTAGACTTCTTGTTACATGCAGTAGTTCAATAGGTGTCTGAATCGATATAGATAGCTATAGTGGACTGGAATCATACATAAAGAGACAGCACTGTCGCAGCACATGTACACTTGTCGCCAGTCGCGCTGGCCTTCAAGCCTGCTTGATTGCCGGCAATTTGCTGCAAGCACATATGTGTTGTGTAGACTCAACTCTCGGTTCTTTGTTTGCCAGTGGTCAGAAAAAGCAGGTGTGCATGAAGCCCTGTCAAATCCGGCCAACCTCCGCAGATTGCTGAGCAAACTTAACCTCGTCGTTGCCTGCCTGCATGCTAGCCTGCATGTTTATCAATACATGCTTTTTTGGCCCAAGAGTACAGCTGCATTTACAATTTCTTCCACTTTCAAATTCTTCGCCTCCTCGATATTAAAAGAGCTAAGCATGGTAAGCGTATATCTCTCTCTTCTGACTCTCAGATGGAGAGAATCTCTTCGCACGCCAAAAACAAGGAGAAACAACTCGATCAGTCCAGGTGCCTTGGAAATACTTTTGCACACCAGAATCCAATCCCCCCCCCCCCACAGACACACAGGAGAGGGAGAGAAAAATAAAAAACAAATGAAAGACTGCACAAATCATTGCGGTTTTCAATCAAGCAAGGTGGCGTTTCGATTTTGACCGGAACACACAAACTTCAAAGAAACAAAGGAGCAAACAAATAAAGAAGCCATCAAGCAATCAATCAGAGACAAAAGAAAGAAACAAGAAGAAGTCGGTCGTCCGAGAAAGTACTTCTCCTCTCTACACACATGCACTTGCATGCCGACCTCGAAGGCCTGACGTTTCAACTTATTTCGTTGCATTCAGAATGTGCTTTGTATGTGTGATCCCGACAGAGAAAAAATGAAATGTGACGGGTCGTTCTTCTCTCTTTCTGGCACATACAGACTCACGCACACAAACAAAGAAAGAAAACAATTAAAACAGCGGGGAAACTTTTGTCGAGGACGCGTGATCCAGCAGCCTCTTCTCAGGATTTTGCATTCATGGCAGAATCCGGTGAAGAAAAGAAGGAAGCAGGTCTTTCAAAAAATGTCTTTTTCTTTTTCGAGCTTCCTCGAATAGATACACAAAAAGGGAAGGGGGAATGGAAGAGGGGGAGATTTCATTGGAGATGCAGTCACTGTGAATCCATATCCGACCATTGCGAGCTCTCGCAAACGAAGATTAATTTGGGAAAACGCAAATTGAACAGCTTTCTCTATTTCGCAACCGCGTGTTTAACACTCAACCCTGCATGCAATGATGTTGCTATTACAGCCAAACCCTTCAGGCTCACAGCTCTGCATGCCTTCATAGAACGTATCTAGCATCGAGCATCAATCAGACTTGAATTTGGGCCGGGGGCTTTGAACATGCATGCCACCGGAATGTCAAGAAAGATTGCGTGTCCTCCGCTGCAAAGAAAAAAGGACTGACGCCAGGCACCAGCTGCAGTTCTGAGGTGAACACATAGAAATGCCAAACCAGAAAGAAAAAAAGTAAGGGAGTGCTACGCAATAAATGCACGAGCTCTTTGGCCTCAGGCAGGCAGTGCTCCTTCCTTTGTGCGCCTTTTGTCACTTTCCTTTCTTCACTCATCTCTTGCTTCGCAAGCCTTCATTTCTTGCGATTCGTTCAGAGCCGCGACACGCAATCCAAGGACTAGCTGCCTTGCATTTATTTTGCAGCACCACTTCCCTCCTACCCTTTTCTGGTTCTTATTGCGTTCGTCATTCTCTTTCTTACCGTCCGTGATCCTTTTTCAGCACTGTCTCCGTTGGCAAACAACTTTGTTCTACACCGCACCTTCGGATGAACGCTTGTCATTGTGTCATTCTTTTCGGCGGAGTTCTTTCTCGAAGAAACCGGCGGATAGTTGAGCAAAACTGATGCTGTACCTCTCTCTTCTGAGTCCGCTTCCTTGCCTGCATCCGTCTGTATGTATGTCGACCTTTCTCTCGTGATAAGATCGGTGCACTCATTCTCCGTCTTTTCCGTGTCTCTAAATTGCGTGGGCCTCTTTTCTCACGAAAAGCAAACAAAACGGAAGGAAAGAGGCCAAAGAGACACGCAGAACGAAAACTTTTAGGTCTGGGTTTTCCACACAGACAGAGAGACAGATATATCGACGTCAGAAACAAAATGCAAAGGGCACAGAGAACGCATCACATACTCACACGCAGACACACACACGAAACAAAAGCTGTTTAGCCTTCCCTTTTTCTCCATACGAAAGGGATATCCACACGCCACCCGGCCAATCAAAACTTTACCTGAAGTTTGCAACTGCCTGCACCTACCATGGCTTTGCTACCTGGTTTCGCTTCCCCTCTTCTTATCCCCTTCATCTGTCTTTCTGTGGGGGTGAACTTTGTACTTTAATGAAAGGGGAAGGGGGGAAAGTGCAGGAAAGAGTAAGGCTTCAATGTTCTTCTGCCGGCCTTTTCTCCTTCGTCTTTCTGTCCCCCTCCTCAAGCCCAAACACAGTGAATCATGTATCCGATAACTGGACACAGCGCAAAGGCTCAAACATCTATTCTATTCTATTCTATTCTATTCTAGGGTCCGTTCAGTTCGGCACCACAAGTCCGACCATCAGACTCATCGAGACTTCCTCCACCCAGCCAGCCGGCCCGTCGCTGTAGTTGAAAACGCTCACACTCCAGTCACCCCCAGAAGGCTCGACACCGTAGAAGAACAAACGGTGCCGCTCGTTGCCCCCCCCTCCTAGGCTCACATGGACCTTGCCATCCTGCACGACCTCTGACACCCTGAACCGATACCGCCTCCCCCCCCCGCTACCGGGACTGTGCAATTCAATCCCGAGCGGGTAGGCTGAACCCGAAGCCGCGCTGGGAGTGCGGAGGACGAGGTCAAGCTTCCAGTCTGTAACCATCTTCCGAGGTGAGGAAGAAGGGGAGGAAGAGGGGGCTGTAGTCTCTGGCTCGGACTCAGCCTCGCCTGCAGACTCCTCACCAGGTAACGAGAACAGGAGCACTCTGGCAGGGCCGATGCCAGGAGAGTACTCTTGAAGCAGACCGTGGAGGGGGGATTTCAACTCGAGGGTCTGGATGGTGGTTTGCGTGGCAACAGAGGAGACGGGAGAAACGATGAAGGAGAGGGAAGCTGAGAGGACTTTCCCACTGTCGTAAGTGACTGTGTCCTTCACCTCCATCGTGTACCGAGCCGAAGCGTCGGAAGAGGACGAAGAAGAAGACGGGGAGTGCTGAGAGAAGAAGAAGGTGTCGCCGTCAACGGAGAAGGGGGCGTTGCAGAGCTGTCCGAGGGCAATTCTGTCTCCGGAGGGGCCACGGAGCCACGCTGACAGTTCGCACTTGGAATACTCATGCTCGACTGTCACGTCCACAGCCACACTGATAATGGTTCCAGAGAGGGTCGGGAGGTTCTCGAACGTGATGTTGACAGGGACTGCATACACACACACACACGCACACACACACACACACACACACACACACACACAGACACACACACACACACACACACACACACACAGAGAGAGAGAGAGAGAGAGAGAGAAGGGACAGAAAAAAGCAGAGGCCGTTTTCAGCTGGACGATTTTCACAGGAACACACGCAAAAGGGGGAGGCAGAGAGGATGGAAGGGGGGGGACGAGAGAATTGCTGAGGATAAAGAATTTTGTCCACGTTGCACCACCTACACATTCACGCACAAATGCGCACAGAAGTGCTTTGCCTCTCTCTCTCACACACACACACATCCTTGAGACACACACACAGAGAGAGAGAGAGAGAGAGAGAGAGAGAGACTGACTGAGTGAACACAATTATTCAAGTGTAAGATGGAAAGAGGCGGTGAGATCAAATGCATATCCTTAGCGACTGGACCCCTACACAGGAGAGCTCATAGGCAACCCGATTCAAAGACAATTGCAGGTAAGAGAGATTGCCTAAACAGCAAAAAAAAAAGCATTCGTAATCAACAGAGACACGAAATTCGCACGACAGCGAAAGGGGCGGGTGGGGGTTCGAGAATAGCGTTCAGAAGAATCGGGGAAAGGATCATCGGAACAGAGCACTAATCCACAAGCAGCAAAAGGGAAGAGACTCCTACTAGGCGCAGTCTCTCTCATCAATGAAGTTGTGCGTTTGCGCTCATCTTCAGGCATCAGGGCCGATGCAAATAGAACGAAAAGGCAGCGAGCGACTGTGCAAACGACCGAGAAAATCACTCAAGACGCCCACAAAAATTACAACCAAAGCTTTGCTGGTCATTCACATTTTTCGATGCACTCACGTTGATCTCTGGAGTAGTCAGGCACGGGAAGTGGAAACTGGGCATCCCCCCCAAGGGCCCCCAATTGATGGCTGACGACGTTTGCCGGAGTGTGCGACCTTCTGAGCTCTCTATCAAGAACACCGGCAAACTCTGTCGCTCGCACAACACTCTCGCCATCACAGTCTATCGTTCCTCTGTCGACGCCGTAGACGCCGATATCGGCCGGGCACTGAGACTGACGCACGCAGTCAGCCTCCGTGTCCTTGACCCAATCTGAATCGCCCCTCACAACAATTCCCTCGAGGACACCCGTCTCTGCGTTGAAAACGGGGGATCCCGAATTACCTCCGTACGTGTCAAGCCTTGCATCAAACCAGGCGTTCGGCTCGTTGTTCAGCATCATGGTGGTGGCATCCAGTCCGGTCTCTTCTGTGCGCTTCGTAGTCTTCGCAGGGAGGCCTTGCTGCAGGGAAGAAAGACGGGGGAAGTGTGACACACTGTGCTTTTGATGTCACCGCTTTGTCCGGAATTTTTGGCTTTGCATCAACCTATCCTATCCTATCAATACATACACGCGGGAGCTAGAAGGAGACGGGGCTGGCAGGAGAACACACGTGAGAAACCCGTGGGAAAGAAAATTTGAGAAGCGAAAATGTCGAGAAGCAATTCCAGCGGAAGAACAGGAACAGAGCGGACCCCACATACTTACCGGATGGCCGATCACATACAGGTGGTCAGATGCGAATCTTCCTTCCATTCTCGTCACCACAGGCTGCCTGCCTGCCACAGGTCGCCAGAGTCTTATCAGACTCCAGTCAGCTTTTCTGTTGTCCTCTGTATCAGAGTTACGATACTCAGAGGCTACCTCTTCTTTGCCCTCATACACATCCGTGTAGGGAATATTGAGAAGGGTTCCATTGGCGCGCTCGGCAGTGTTAAAGCCGAAAATGTACAAAAAGTCGTCCACTCTCTCCCCCCTAGCACAGTGACCAGCCGTCGCTATGATATCTTGGGCAACCAAAACTCCTGTGCAAGAGGCGGGAACAGGCTCTTCCAGGAACTTGACGCTCTCACAAAAGTCCCTTTTTTCTGCCAAGACTTCGCTGTCCAACACCAGATGGTCGAGAGCGAGGCGAACCTTCGTTCTCCGAACAAGTGCCACAGTTGCTTCGAGGGGGGCGTCAATTTTCAAAGGATTGCGGCGATGATCCTCATCCCATATCAGCTTTGGCGGGAGAGACTTCGGAGTCCCCGAACTATGTAGAAGCGTTTTTGATACAGCAGAATGGGCATCAGCAATCGCAGTGAGGACTGCCAAGCAGACAGTGACTACAGTCTGAAGACTCTTCAGTGGGTCAGGGACAACCATTCTAATCGACAAGAAAGCGGACCGACAAGTTTCTGTCTCTGCGCTCAGTCCAAGAGCGAGGTTCAGACGCAGGTTGGCCCACCACTTAAACTGCTCGACGAACCGAGGGAGGATTCTGGCGATATATGGATGTGTGAAGTGAACTCTATGTAGCAATTTGACAGATGATATAACAGATGAGAACAGACGAGAACAGATGCACTGTGACACGCACGCAATAAATCGTGGAATATCGCGTGGAAGGATCGTGGAAGGCGCCGGCCAGTGCATGAATGCCATGCAGGGCGCTGCGCGCGCGCGCGTACATGCAGTCCGAGGGCGGCGCGCGCGGTGTTAATTGAACGGTGCAGTGTTGCATAAAACAGCTATAGTGTTGCACCAACGCGTACGTGTGTTGTTTAATTGCAATTTGATTGCAACATCACGCTCAATTCCAATACAGCCACAAACTTTTATTCCGCCCATACATGCATGCGCATCGACATATCGATATTGACATCGATATTCAGATCGATCTTGCACCCCAAAGAGAAATTCTCTTGCAAGCGACTGCCTGCCTGCCTGTAGCAGAGGCGCATTGCCCGAACTCGAAGTTTGCCTGCAGCCTTCATTGATTCATCTGCACGCACTGACCGGTCGATCGAGACTCGATCCAGACGCCTTTCCTGCCGGTCGCACCAGAACAAAACCAAACGCCAGCTTTGGCCATGACGATTCTTCGCCTCGTGTTTGTGGCTGCGTGTGTCTGCCTCTCTTCGGCGACTGGCGTCGAGGAGAAGTCTCGACTTGGAATAAGCCTTGAAACCGGCACTCAGTCCAAGCAGGATCCTCCTGAGTTGACCGCCGCCAAAGAGAAGGTATCGACACAACGCGCCTTGAAACTTTCAATCGCCACTGAAACTTGAAACTACCAGACGTCAAGTTGACGCACGTCAACGCCTGCAGTCTAATCTGAGGGACCTTGCGGCGGTTGCTGGAGACCTTGCGAGGTCAATTTCGCACTACTGAATCCATCTACTTCGCTTGACAAGGCATAGTCGAACAAGACTGATCTGTTTGCAGGACAACTGACAACACCGTCCGAGCGCTCAATCGGCTGGCTGAGAATAGCGACCGCGCCTCAGACGCTGAAGCTGCTCTCGCGAGAGTCAAGTACATCCTCAGTAAAGCGTCAACGTGGTCCGCTCGCATTCCGCTCGCGTAAACTACTCGATGCTCCTTCCTTGCCTCTTGATCGGCCTTTCTTCAAAAACATTTTGTCCTCCGCTCTGCAGAGTCAAGTCCATCATCAGTTCTGCAGCCATATCAAAACTGCATTCATGATATGAATTGAGAAGAGCGATGACTCTGAGCGCTCCTCTCAATTGGTCGTATTGAGAGGAAGCATTGAGAACAGATTGCTCATGATATGAAGACAATTTGAAGCAGAACGTCTTTCATAATTTCGCCTCTCTTCTATGAAGTGGTTATCTAATCTTTCAGTCCTGCCTTGATCGGAGAATCGTTTGGCAAACGGTCCTTGAAACAGATGACGCTGCTAGTGACGCCGGGCAGTCGCCGCCGGCGGCGCCTGGACAGATGCCTATCACTGTTTCAACAATGTCTATTTTAATTTTACTGTGGCATTTCATATAATATTCATTGGCGTAAAGTCACGGTTTGTCTAACTCTCCTCTTCAATCAGAGCAGCAACAGAGCTATATGAGTCCACCTACTAGCCGGGAAGGCTAGCCCAGTCTCAGTATAATTTGAGAGTTTTAAAAGAAGACTTGCATAAATATGCATATTAACAGTATAATGGCCAGACTGAATTGAATTGAATGAATTGAGGTGGTTAAACCGTTAAAGCTGGTGAGCCACCACCTAGGCTCTGGCCAAGTTCCCAGCTAGGTTCCCAGGCCAACCACAAGGCATAACATGCAATGTTGGTTTGTTAACCTCGGTGGCTAGTGCATTGATTCATTCACATATGGTAACACAAAATCATACCAATTTGGAAGTATACCCAGGAGCTTAGCTAAGTTCGCTCCGGGCCCCGACTATGTGACTTTACTAGTAATCTAACTAGTAATACTAATTTAATAGTTTTAATACTGATTCACTTCTTTATTCAAGGTCCTAGCTTTATTCAATAGTAATATTCATGAAGAAACCTGAATTTAATCACTGAATTAATTAATTCACTATAAAATGCTAGAACAAGTGTATCACTCACCATTATTACTTTAGCATGCTAGAGCTTTGAGCTTAGAAAACCGTTGCACATATAAAAAAAAAGAAAAAAAAAAGGCTCGCTTAGAGTTATTAATACTTATTATTTAAATCAAAAGCTAGATCAAAAGCAATCAAAAGTCAACTTGAAGTACAAAAACTATGCGCAATAGTAGGTTTGACGCTCAAAAGGTGTTTTTATTTTGCCTTTGAAATAAAGAAGAAGAAAAGCTGTTCAGCTTGTGCTTTCTCTGTGCGATACGTAGAGCTATCCGCTCATAACCACGCTAACAAGCAACGAATTTGTGTTTGACAGAATTAATTCTTCAATCTCTTTGGACAGCTCTAGGGACAGTTGTAGCTAGCAAGTCGACCATTCGTGCTTAAGTTGAACCTCCCAAACTTGCATCTCTGTCGTTTTGCTTATACTCCTCGTATGTTTGCAACCTGCACTCAGGAAGGAAGAAAGTGCACGCAAAAAGATTCGTGATCAACAACGAAAAAAAGTGGACATTCTCTGCACACTCGCACCCCGTCCTCAGCACAGTGAACACCCATTCATCATCCTGATTGCATGCTGGATCTTCATCACGAACATTTTTTCTTCCTTGCTGAGACTTTGTTTCTTCTGGTACCATCCAATGGGTGCATCCACAAAACAAGAGAAACAATGAGGCATTTGCCGCTATCCTGCTCCTTTGTCTCCGCACGCGCTTGTTTCAATGCGACGCCAAGCACCAATCAATCATATCCACCTCCACTCTCCTGTCGAGGGATCGGCTCAGTGTCCGTTTGCACGCGGCCAGTGCCAGCACCAGTTGCGCACGCGGCCAGTGCCAGCACCGGTTGCGTGATCTAGAGGAGTGGCTTTGACGAGCCGCTGGGCAGGCATGTATACTGATTGGCTTGTTTGTTCTCAGTTAGACTGTCTCCTGCAGCATGCTCGTAGGAGAGATATGCCGAAGCACAGCGACCGCAATTTCCTCCTCTACATTTGGACGTCCCAGTCCTCCCAATTCAGTGCTTTCATCACCCCCGCTTACGAATACGTCTAACTGAGTATCGTGTGCATGCATGTTCTTTTTTTTTTTTTGTACATGTTTTAGTCGACGACTAGCTGACTTGAAAGGTTTCGTCTGCATTGCATCGTAGATTTGTCTGACAGCTCGAACGTCCTCGTCGTTCTTCGCGATCACCCAACAACTGCCGTCCTCAATCCAGGACACCGTCACCCACACAGGGGACCACACCTGCGTAAGAAATGTGATGGAAAATACACATCGGATCGGTGCGCCGTCACATGAGAATCGATCCTTCTTCTCACAGTCACCCTTTTCGCCTTGGAATGACGTGTTGTCTGCAGACCACGGATGCTTGAGTCCACCACTTCGCAAAGTACAACGATCGAACGAAGCACATTGGAAACCGGAGGCACGCAAGGAGGGAGAAGACCGGAAGCTCTCGGCTCTTCGACGACCCGCCGGAATGGGGTGGTGCAGAATAGTTGGGGCGAGTATGTTTCGTAGGAAGTGCAGACGAACCAACAAATGCAGAAAAGGACAATCAGTAGACAGGCAAAGAAATCTGAAAAGAGAGGCTGAAGCAGTCAACCTTCCCATCAATTGACAAAAGAAGTTCCCCTTTCCCCCTCCGGATCTACCGACTGACCTTCAAAACTTCCCACTTTCTCCAGCTAGCGGGGAAGCCTGTGAACGGAAGTAGGGGAGAGGAGGTGGGAGATGAGGGGGGAGAGAGAGACAGAAAGGGAAATGGAGTGCCCACAAGGAGGGAGGGAGACAGAGGGAGAGAAGCGAGGGAGAGGCGGGGAAGTGAGAGGAAAAGAAAGAGGGAAGGCAGAGGAAAAGAGAAAGAGAAAGAGTAGACGATAAAACGGAGCGCAAGAGTTAGATGAGAGAGAGAAGTGCCGAGGAGAAGGAGGAGGAGGAGGAAGATTCGAGAGTGCGCTAACGCGAGCCAAAGACATCATCCAATCCATTTGTAGCAATAAGAAATAGGAAAAGACCGCCCGTTGTGAAATGTAACGAAAAGATAAAGAATGACAAAACACACGAATCAGACAGGAATAGGACAGACAGCACACAAAACGACTTTCCCGTAGTGCACGGGTCCACTAGCACCACAGGGCAACATCTGAATAGTGACTTGCACATTGATACAGAAATCTCATGTGGACCCACCTACTCACAAAATGGGTTTATGTGAACATACTGGGCGTTTCGAATGCAGAGGACACGTCAACCCACCCGACATGAGAAAGTGCCTCGACAGATCGGACTCATCTCTTCCAGAGAGATTCAAAAAAGACGGTTGGGACTTCACAAGCCGAACCCGGTTCACCATCAACGGGAGGAGATCAGACACAGACCTGCGAGCAGAATCGGGATTGGTTGATTGATCCTTAGTCGGCATGCGCGTGTGCATATCACCCATTCTCTCATTCTTGCTACAAAATTTTGTTCGTATGCTTGAGGATAAGAGAGGGGGACTCAAGCACGGAAATGAAACTTTTGATTCATTTTTGATAGAGACGGTAGCCCATCAATCAGATTGTGTTCTTGTTTACAGTGATCACATCTCATGATTTTTGTGGTCGCTCTTCTGCTTCAGATCTTCTTCAACAAGAAAAAAGCCGAAAGCGCAAGGTCGTTGAATCAACTACTTCACAGACACGAAGAAAGAGGTGGGAGAAAGGACGCAAAAAAAACATCTCCAACCGTTAGAGTGCAAAGGCTCACCGAGCTTTCGCCCCTCCCACATGTGCATGTCCTTGTTTCCCTCCCGTTTGGCCTTGGCCTCTACTTCCTTTACTAATAAATTCTATTTGTCTCCAGTCGAGTTTCTTTTGAGCGAGAATGAAGTCGAGCTGGAGAAGGACCACCAGTGACGTCATCATAGCGTCGTATCCCGCCTGCAGGCAAAGATACATGTGCATTATCTCTCTCTCTCTCTCGCTCCCTCCCTCCCTCTCCAACTCTCTCTCTCGCTCTCTCCCTCCCTCTCCAACTCTCTCTCTCGCTCTCTCTCTCTCTCTCTCTCTCTCTCTCGCTCTCGCTCTCTCTCTCTCTCTCGCTCTCGCTCTCTCTCTCTCTCTCTTTCTCTCTCTCTCTCTTTCTCTCTCTCTCTCTTTCTCTCTCTCTCTCTCTCTTTCTCCCTCTCTCTCTCTCTCACACACACACATAGAGAGAGAGAGAGAGAGAGAGAGCGATGAAGGAAGTGCAATACGGAAAAGTAAGAGAGCCGAGGAAGGAAGGCCAAAAGAAAGAAACAAACACGGAAAGAAAGAGTGCAAACCGGAACCCCCGGCCTTCTTCCCTTTGTGTTTGTATGTGTGTGGGCGTGTGGGAGAAAGAGAGAGGGAGAGGGAGAGAAGGAAGCGACAGAGAAAGCGAGACATACACGCACAGAGATTCTGAGAGCTTGAGGGAGAACAGACGTGAGAAATAGAAAGATGGAGAGGAAGAAACAGAAAAGTACCTCGTGCGCCCTGTCAGTATCCACAAGAAATTCACCGCCCCCCTTCTCTAATCCTCTGACGCCTCCCCCGGGGTCTAGCCCGCCCTCGGCAATTGCCTTGCAATTTGGAGGCAGTCTGCAGAGACAAAGAGAGACCGCGAATCCAAGTCATGCATGGCAAGTGCACAAACACACACACACACACACACACACACAAATTCTCATGCATGCAACTCCTGAGAGAGAGGACAAGGGGCCCCGCAGAAACATGGATGAAGGGCACGTAACATTGTTCGGTTTTCTTCGTCTTCTTCTTCTTCCTCCCCGTCTTTCTGGAGATTGTGTTTTCCCTCTAGCAAAACAAAAAAATCCACGAAAAAACAGGAAGGAAGGCAGCAACGAAATTAGAGATGGAATGTTCCAGTGCATGAGACACAGACAATCCGCTCTCGAAAAGCACATCAAGAAGACGAAACCTGGATGAAAGAAGGACGAGAAAACGGCCGATAGGATGATATGAGACGAACAAAAAGAAGAAATGCATTTCCACTGTTTTCTCCTGTCGTCATTGAGAGAGAGTCTTTCTGTTTGGCTGTATACCCCTCTGTCTGTCTGTCTGTCTGTCTGTCTGTACATGTACATGTGCTAACGAGAAAGAAACCCGACAGACGTCCAGTTCGTTCCTGGAATGTTCTCGATGCAAACTCTCAGAGATCTGCTTTGCTCTCTTCCTCCCCCTGCTTGGTTACTGTGGGGTTGATGTGAATGTCTCGAGAGCGTATCCTCTTGACTGTCTGGTTGCTGGGAGCGAAACTCGTTCCTATTCTGTTCTTTTAGATCTTGCGAGGAGAGGGAGTGGCCCTGTGACGATAGAGGGGCGGTGCTCGGGGAGGGAGTGGTCTCGGAGACGGCCAGCATGAAGTCGCAGAGGGCTGCACACGCCGTACATGCTTGCATGTATATGAATACACTGCCACGCACGCACGCACACACACACACACACACACACACACACACACAAAAGCACGCACGCACGCATGGACTCGCACACAGGCACTCGCACAATTGCACACAGGCACTCGCGATGCATTCCAGGTAGGAAGTTCCATAGCCTGCGTACAGTCAGCGAGGGCTGTACAACGAAAAATGACAACATCAAGACAACAGGACCCAGGGGGTCGGAGAGAGCACCAACGAATGGACTTTTCCTCACGACAAGACCAATCAGAGACACAGAACAAATCAGGCAGGGAACGCACGCAGGACAGACGGCCGACCCTTCAAGGTTCCAGGGGGATCCAGAGCCGAAAGAAGTTCGTGTGCCTCTGCATGGAGAGAAAGAGAAGAGAAGAGAAAAGAGGGGTGGGTATTCTCCGAAGTGCGGATTCTTCGCTTCATGCATGTTTATGCATGTGCGTGTGTGCGTAAGTGTGTGTGTGTGTGTGTGTGTGTGCGCGCGCGCGCGCGTGCGTGGGCACGTGGGTGCGTGGGCGCGTGTATGTGTTGGGGGGGGCGGGGAGTGGGCAGTCCAGAGAATCATGGGGGACTTTCCCGAGCAAATTGACAGACTTACATTATGGCATTCCATTTGGATTGCATTTGTTCTCCTCCTTCGATGGTGAAGAGATATGTATGGAGTGCAGTCGGGACAGGTCGGGGCACCTCCCTGATTCTTTCCATTGTTTTGCCTCTTCCCTCTTTCCCGTAACTCCTTTTTCTTCCGTCATTCCTCCCTTCCATACCTTTCTAAGTCCACTCCCCCCTTCCCTCCACAATTTCCTTTAATTCTCTTCCTGTAGGTACACCCTTCCCCCTCCATGATACCTCCGATCACTCAAAACATTTCCAGGTATCCGGACACCGCTCTATTGCGAAATTGAAGGCTGGACGTGAACAGAACGCGAGCGGGGCGACCTCAAAGGACTCACTGGCAAGCGGTCTACTGCCTGGAATTCACAAAAGCTCGGCGAAAGAATGGTGCAAGGCTACGTGCAAGGAAGGCTGTGCAGACTCATGCTCAGCAAGCTGAAGAGGTGTGTGCCCACCTGCCAGATACTTAGTGTCAAGCGTGTGAGGAAATCTGTCCAGCCATCGTTGCTTGAAGTCCTGGACTCTGGGAGGGAGGTCTCTGCATTCAGTTTCGTATAGAATGTACAGATTTCATTTTTCGGATGAAAATGAATGCGTGCACGGACTCTGGGAGGGAGGTCTCTGAAGGACGACGCGCAGGCAGGCATACATATCGATACATGTACATTTATCACACAAACGCGTACAAACAAACCCTCAAACGTACACATGTCGACGCATACATGTGTGTGAACAGATGAACGAAGAGGTTTTATAAACTTTGGGAGGCAAGGCGGACGTGAACACGCGAACACACACACATACACACAGACACAGAGAGAGAGGCAAGCAGACAGACGGGCAGGCAGGCACCCTGCGTGCCTTCCTTTGTTCTCTGTTCTTTGCGCACAGAGAGGCAGTCAAAGAGAACATCTTTGTGTCATTCTTTCGCGGATGTGCGCGTGCGCATTCGCTCGCTTCCTGTAGTGTCCCTGTGTGTCCGCTCGCCGATCTGTTTGTCCATTGGGTGGCAGCTGTATGTCTACCCATCAAAGATCTTTTTGCAGGCTTGGACCTCGTCTCGTGTGGGCATTGTGCATATGTTCATAGAAAGTTTGGTACAAGTGTGCATTGTGAACCTACCCATAGAAAGTTTGGTACAAGTGCAAGAAGTCGTAAAAGCAGTTGTGCCCGACCAAAAACCCGCCCCCCTCCGTTACTGCATCTAGGAGCCGGCGCACTCCAACCTGTAGGGAGGAACCAATGAGGCAGAAGAAAGGAATATGATGGGTCGATCGGTACTTCGTGCAAAGAGTGTAAAACAAACACAGACTGACGACTGTGAGACAGAGCGGAAGGATCCCAAGTGACTCTGAACCTCCGGAAAAGGAACCGAGACTGAGCGAAGAATTCAAATCAAGCGGTAAGCCAGTGTAGAGATCTCTGCAGAAGACGGATAGCTTTTCAGAGAACCGAAAAACCAAAAAGAGAAACTGAACACGTAAAGGAGGGTGAGACTGACGGACTGACCATCTGTTCCACCTTTTCCCTTTCTCTCTCGAGGGCCCTCTTTTGTTCTCCAAACACTTCCGCCCTACTTCTGTACACACACACCGTCCGAACTCCGTCATGCTCCCTTCTAGAAGAGTGCGAATGGAAAGAGGGGAAATCAGAGGCAATCACGGAGTGCAGAAGGAGACGGGTGTACGCCCTCTCCACAACCAACTCCAATGAACCCTCAGAACCGCTCTCAGACCATTCTTGTATCTGCACACGTTCATTGGGTTTTTGGAGACATATGTTGTCAATGTGGATATCAATTGCTCTTCCTGCACCTCCGAAAAACAACTCTACTCGTTCTCTCTCTCTCACTCTCTCCCTCTCTTTTTTCTGCCCTCGCACACCATTCGCATCCTCAGAGAAACCGTCAGGAATCTAGGTACAGTGTTTGTCTTCACAACTCTCTCCTTGTATGAGAAAGAATGTAGCGCCAAACAAATACGAACAGGCGTCGTGGAATAAACCGAACATTCTGAATCAAAAATCGCAAAACGAACTGAGCATTCTGAATCAAAAATCATGAATGTATCCATTGGCCGAGTTACCTGTGCCTTCAGCGCCTCAACCGCCGCCCTCTCGTCGTCTTCCATCCCGACCAGCTGATCCGGGCAAAGCATTACTGAATGCACAAATTTCATTCAATTAAGCAAACACGTTTCTCACATGTCACGTGTGTGCCGTCAGTTGTGCTTCGTCATAAGCTAATCAGACCAGAACTTTCTGAATGCATTCAGTGGATGAGCAAATAGTTACTCTCTGCGTGGGTAGATGTCTCAGCGTCACTATCGCTAAGATTCTGGTGAATGGGGCAGAGCGTGAATACACAGATGACCTTCAGCATACCCCATGATGCCTACTTTTTTTTCATTTTCTTACAGTCAACCCACCAGACAGACAGCCGAGAGGAAAGACTTCTGCTTCGTCGTTTCTGCCAGCCGGTTGCTTCCCTTCCTTCTATCGTGTCCAGTCCATTTTTTCCGTATCTGACTGAAATGTAGTGAAATGTGTGTCACTCACTTTGATCGTTTCTTTCTTCCTCCCCCCTTTCGGTCTGCTGCCGTCTCCACTCCACCTCTGCCATTCTACTATCGATGCTCGACGTCATCTCCTTCTCCTCCTCTGGACGCAGAAAGCCGACACCTTCAGATGCCCACTCGTTGAAGTCAAAATCGTTTGCACGGAGAAAGTTGAGTGCTCCCACATTGATCTGAATTCAGCGAAATGAGCAGAAAGGGTTGGGGTGAGTGGGTTGGTGGGTGGGTGGGAAGAGGAACACTGGCCGAATTGATTATGTGAATCCGGACGAGAAGCAATCTGAAAAAGAGGGAAAAGGGAGGCAGAGAAAAAAGGACGCAAAGATGGAGGGAAAAAGGGGGGGAAGGAAGAACCGACGGACGGAGGGACAAAGGAATGAAGAAACGAATCAAGGAAGAAGAATACCCCCCCAGGCAATCGACACGGTCGAGTAAAGAAATTCAGGAAGGAGGAGAGCACTCCATGCGTGCACGTATGTGTAACAGCTCGGCAGACTTTTGCCACTCGCTCACCGAAAAAACGGTCTCCTCATTTCGAGGATAGATGTAAACACTTGCAGGCGTCAAAATCCATTTATATGGATCATTCTCTGCAAACAGATGGACAACGGAAAGTGCCAGACACGAGAAGAGAAGACAAACATGCCGACTGAGGTCCCTCTTATCCGGATGAAAGCCTATAGCACAAGCCCCCCAAACGAAAACAAGATGAAGGACAGATGACTCAAAACTCCAACCAGAAGGTCAGACAAAAAAGACGAACCAATTCAACTTGAGCGGAGTGAGGCACCCACCTCAGAGTCCTCGAGGCCCTCAAAGTCCACGACACATCAAACGAAAGAGACACCATCCAGAAAAATTGTACTGGAGGGAGAAAACGGCATTTTACCCCCTCAGGTGGCTCACTCGAACATTTACTCGCTGATGAATCTAGACAGTCAGTGTCTGATC
Source organism: Chromera velia (assembly GCA_018398765.1). Lineage (NCBI taxonomy): Eukaryota > Chromeraceae > Chromera > Chromera velia. Next base: position 52,682 of record JAHBMJ010004990.1, on the reverse strand, counting down.
GAGGGGCTGTGGACTGACGTGCTCTCTTTGCCGCACAGAGCCCGATCTGTACAGGGAGGAACGTCTTTGCGCCCTCACAGTGTGCCTGATAGCACCTGTCCACGCCAACAAATCGTTCATTTTTCAGGTGGAGCCCTGCACTCAGAAGGGTCGGCACACGAAACCCTTTTAAGAATCCGCATCGGCCACACATCCAAGCCATTCAATTAATTGCAGAGCCAGACAAAGCAGTGCGAGATCTTCATTTGCGGGAGATCTATGAAACGAAATGAAGATGTGGTGCGCACAGTCACACTGAATACCACACTTGTACCATGCGAAAAAAAGGACAGAGTGAAGCAGAGACAGGAAGCCGCCACCTACTAATCGAGATAATGTCGGAAGGAACACGGATAGATGGATCCCTGGTTGCTTGTTCATTAACATTCGTTGTCTCGATGAAGTTCCACCACACACTCGTGGTCCCGTTTTGTTCATATTGTAGTTGAATGTCGAGGAGACGAAACTGAATTGAGTGGTGGCAGGAGGCGAAAGAAAGAAGAAAGGAGGGAGACGGCAGGGAAGGAAGGGAGACGCGAGGGACGGGATATGGTTGGGGAGGGAGACAGGAGATCGATCCACGAAAAGCGGGCGGTGGGACATGCAGACCTGTAAGTTCGAGATCGACAGCAACAAATTCTGCCTCCTTCAGTTTCTGCAGCAGTGAGTTGACCCTTCCATCCCAAGTTTTCCTTGAGGTGATCAGGGCGCACCGTCTCGTCAGTGATCGCCACATCAGGACAGCGCGGGAAGGAGAAACGGCCTCCGGGCAGTTCACAAAGACCGATAATTTGAGAAGTCAGCAGATTTTGCCACTGTCAGAGTGAAGTGGGTGGCCACCATGCACCTTACCCACACAAGCAATGAGGAGAATCCACCAACGTGAGGAGACGGCGTCTCCTCTCACACTTCGAACATGACTTGTCTCCGTGCAATGCACCGGCAAAAGCTGGCCGCTGCTGGACACCGGGGTTGCATGTTCTGCACATAATCTTTCCACATTCACTGTATACTGGCCGGAGAATGCGGCACATATGTGCGAAAACGCACTGACGTTGCCGACAGGCAAATTGACATAGTAGCAGAGGGCCAACCAATGATGCAGTCCGGCCCGAAGAGCGTTTTGTGTGAATCCGTCTCCCTCAGCGCGCGAAGTCCGCCACACACTATAGCTGAGTCAAAATTGAGTGAGATACGACATGCATGCACGCGCGGGTCGTCTTCGCGGTTTTCGACGCGCCGAAAATTTCTGCATGTTGCTCATGCAGTGCTCACATGTGCTCACGGTATTTCAAGCTCAGTCCGATCAACTGAACGCCTCTATGTGTACACGCCTCTACGTCAAAGCACTACTGTTTAGACGGAGCGTTCATACGGCTCACCAAGGCCTCAGTGACAGTTTTGCTTTGTTTTGGTCGGACACTCGCAAATTCTTCAGAGAGCGAAGAAGGGCGCTCGAGAGCTCCGGTCACCACAAAAAGCCAGACAGAGAGCTATATACCCGAAGAAAGAAGAAAGAATGCACGATTGTCTTTTCCTTCTCTGTTGAAACAGTCTATCGATCGATCCGAACCGTGTTCATTCGTCGGGAGACTCTTCACCTTATTGCAGTACTCGAATTCATCCATTGCTGTCTTACAAGGGCTGAGGTTGTTTTCTTCACTGCCTCCCGACTCAAGTGGACTGTTTGGAGGAGAAGAAGATTTGTTTGTCTCCGGATCGCCTGACTTCTCTTCCCTCAAAAGGCAGGAAAGAACGACGTATCGAGCCTAGTGAATTTGTCTGGCTGCTTTCTTGTCTTTACCGTTGGGTCCAGCAAAAGAAAGTGAGCAAACTTCTTTCGACAGCTCTTCACGATGGGGGCAGGCAACTCCCACCCAATGACATCAAAGGAGTTGATCTCCTACCACGTGAACCATTTCAGGTCCGTCGGTGCAGCGATTGAGGACCTCTGTGTGTGGCCCCCTGCCTCATATTCTGTCTACTCTCAAACGCCATGCATCTATATGAGCGTCTTCTTTGCTTCCACCATCGTCTTTTCTTTCCCTCCAAAAGAGGCTTCTTGAACTTTTCACGAGACGAGACGCCTACCCCCCTCCACTCATACAGACAAACCACCGGGCGTCTTGTGTCCTCTGTATGCCCTACTTGTCACTTTACTGCTTCAAAGTGAGTTTTGCCTTCCCTTCAAGAAAAGACACGCACCCTCACGCCTCTCATACACCTCTCATACACAGACTCATGGGAACAGACTGATGCAAACACACGGCCAGTGTCATGCAGAATGGAATTTGTTTCTTGAATCCTTGTGTGGGCAGTTTCTGCCTCAGTCTGTATTCTTTAGCCGCACTATCAATCTCTATTTCTTCACACTCTTTCCTCCGCGACTCGATGCCACTTTCCCGTCGGGCCTGTCGTTGCTTAAAAGTCATTTGATTGTTCTTTCCTTCCAAGTGTCCAGCGGAAGGTAGTATCCTCCACCCAGACTCTGTTCTGTGTTCTGCCTTTCCCCTTCCCAGACCAAAATAAAACACAAAAGAGGCCCCGCCCCTTCTCTGCGGGACAGTCGCCCTGTAGTTGTGTGTGTGAATGTTCACACCCCAGCCGCCATCCCCAGACACTCCATAGCCTTTGTATCACCCCTCTCACACAGCCTTTTTATCACTCCTCTCCGAGGCGCTGCGATCTCTTTCTCTTTGGGAGGAGTCCTTGTCGTGTCGTGTCGACACACACACACACACACACACACACAGAGAGAGAGAGAGAGAGAGAGAGAAGCCCGATCTTGCCTCTTGGTTGTCAACCAGTCTCTCTCTGTCACTCACTGGCGTCGTATGTTTTGATCTTAGAATTGTTTCTGTGTACCATCCAGAGTTTCCATCGCTCGCACGTGCACGGTGGATGGGTTCTGGGGACTGTCGGGGCCCTGCAGGGATTCGTGTGTGTGGGGGAGATGGAAGGAAGAGAGAGAGCATCAGAAGAAGGCAAGGAGGGAAGGAAGGTAAAAAGGACCTGTTGCCTCTATTTTCTGGTCTCCTTTTCTTCTTGTGTCGTGACGTTCGACCATTCGCTTTTGCACGTTTTTTTGTGTTTTTTTCCTTCCTTATTTCTGCAGAACGGGAGGCGCCTCAATGCAGGGGTACCGAACGGAAATGGAAGATGTCCGTAAGTTTTCTTTCAGACAGATGTCATGTCAAGTAACGTACTCGTTCGCGTACAGACGCAGTTCTGCAGACGCATGCATGTATAGGTGCATGGAAGTTCGAATGTGATGTACAGGTCTGTGAGTGGCCGATCGAAGCAGGCAAGACAAAAGCCTAGGTGAGCATCTGAAGAGTTGGGGGGCAGGGATATGCAGGAAGAAGAGAAGCCCTCCCGTCCCTTTTTGTGTGTGAGTTCAGGTCCTCCCGTCTCCCCCTTTTCTCCCTTCTTCCAGGCTTCAGTTGCTTCTCGCTTCTCCGCCTTACTCCTTTGCACGTTCCTGAGTGAAGATGCCATTCGCGGAAAGAAGTCATGAAAACATCACTCTGGACGAGAAAAGGGAAGACCGCGAAGCGAGAATGAGTTGAAAGCGAGAAGAAACATTCAATTGATTGATGCCCCGAGAGCTTTGAAGGTGTCATGGAAGAAGGAGCGGTGCAGTGCCTGAGCTGCATCGCAGTGCGTGATGAGGGTAGGACGGAAATTTCTCGCCCTGAATGAGCGCACGTATTTTCGCTTCACCGTTGGGATTGCAGGCGCTGCTGTGCTCAACCGAAATACCAAACCATACCGGGCAATGGTGAGTCTTTTTTTCCTTACTTACTTCGTTCCTTTTTTCTCTCCTTTTCCCCCCTTCCATCTCCTTCGTTCCTCGCTTCGTTTCTTTCTTTCCTGCTGTCCTTTCCTGCTTTACTTTCTTACAAGTGCTCTTGTGACGCTTGTTATCTCTCTCTTGTCTGCATGCCCATTTCTTCCCATCGATTTGAGCGTTCCTCTCCAGAAAAGACAACCTCAAGTTCCCGCACCCTCAGCCTGAGGCAGGGCTGTTCTTTTTTTTTGTTTTCTTTTTCCCTTGTACGCTGAACGTCTCTCTCCTTCACTTGTTTTTTGTGTGTGTGATTGCAGGATAGCAGGAGTGTTCGACGGTCACTGCGGGTCCGCAGTCTCCAGACGTATATCGCGAGAGCTGCCGAAGAGACTTGGTGAGTTTCTTTGTTTGAATGGATTCCCTTATTTGTCCTTCTTGTCTGTTTGATTTTCGGATAAAGAAAGGGCCACAAAGAGGACAAATTCTTCAGAGAAAATTTTGTTTAGATGGAACTCGGTTTATCTAGTACGTGCCTGTCTTCTCTTCTCCTGTGCGTCCGCTGATGCACAGTGTTTTTTTTGTCTGAGGGAGATGACAACGAGACAGGGAACGAAATGAATGCGAAAAGAATCGTCCCGTCCCTTTGTCGTGCTTCTTCGTATGGTGGCAAATTTCTGCCGTCAGGGCCCAAAACGCAAAGATTTACACGCAAGTCTTCGTTCAACTCTGCTGGGACTCTCTTGTCGTTTTGCGCGCAAAATGAGAACAGGAACGTCAAGAAAAATAGAAGTAGGAAGATAGCGAGACGGATACAATACAACAGCCCGGATTTAAACACACCCTCTGCATGGGACGTCTGGGAAAAATGAGAACGACAACGTCAAGAAAAATGAAAGTGTGATTTTCAATGCCTGCCTGCAGGAAATTGTGCATCGTTAACGGTCGAGGAAATCGAACAGACGTGCCTCGAGTTTGATCAAAATATTCTGGGTCGGTCTCTCTGTCCTATTCCTTTCGTTCTACCTTCCCTCTCTTTCTCTGTCTCTGTGTGTGCGTCTCTCTCTCTCTCTCTCTGTGTGTGTGTGTGTGTGTGTGTGTGTGCGTGTGTGTGTTCGTGTGTATGTGTGAGGGGGAGAGAGAGCGAGAGAGAGAGAATGTGTGTCTTTAGAGTCCACGCAGGGCTTCACAGCTCTGTGCGTACAGTGTCGTGATGCAGCAACATGAGTATCCGTAAAGGCATTCATTGTGATGCAAACCCCCCCCCGTGAATGAATGTTTGCATGCAGAATCCGACGATCGAGAGGCCGGCTCCACAGCAATTTTTGTGGTCGTTTCGAAGAACGAGAAGAAGGAGGGAGAGCCTCTCACCTTCACTGTGAAAGTCTGCAACATCGGTTGGTTGGTTGATCTGGCAGACTCAATCAAAGGCAGGCAGAATTGAAGCCAAACGGCAGTCAATCAGCGTAGATCAGCCACCAGAGAGACTTTTCGTGCAACAACCAGCGGATGGATGGTCGGACAGTCAGACGGACACGTGAAGAAGAGAGAGACAGGCAAGCAGGCGGACGCAGGGAGGGAGGGAGGGAGGGAGTCTCTCTTGTCTCTCTTCCTTCCCCGTTCCCCCTCACCTGTCTGTATTTGCTGCGTGCGACTGCATCCATCATCTCCTGCAGTAGAGAGACTCTCCCCTCCCCTCCATGTAGAAGCGCATGGTCCCCGTGACAGGTTTACCTTGCGAGCTTATCAGACGGACAGAGACAGAAACAGAAATATTTCCTGAAGAACAGCTTTGCTGTGCGCCTTCTTTCGCTCGCTCCCGTTTTCTTTCTTTCGATTCTTGTCCCTCTCCCCCTCCCTACCGTCTCTTCCCTGTGTGTGTGTGCGTGTGTGTGTGCCTTCAGGAGACTCTCGCTGTCTTGTAATCCGGCCAGATGGTCTGTCAGCAACTAGTGTTTCCTCTCTTGTTCGTGCGCCTTTCTACTAATTTTGTGTTCTTCCACTTTCTCCCGATGTCCCTGTCCGGTTGGTGCCTGCTGGTCCCAGAGTACAAAGGGGAGGAAGGCAGGAAGGGAAAGGGACAAACGCTCACGAGCAGAACACAACGGCAAAGTATGGCTTTCTCTCTCCCCCTCTCTCTCCCCCTCTCTCTCCCTCATCCTCTGTGTTGTCATTTGTTTTCGCATACCCATCTTGAACTTCTGACTCCAGCCTGACTGAAATGAATTCATCCGTACTTCCTCCCAAACCTCCTTCCTGAATTCCTCGCAGGATCCTTCGAAGCATTCTCAGAGGACCACAAGCCAGATGCACCAGGGGAGTCGGAAAGAATTCATAACGTCAGTTCATTCATGCGTCTGACAGGAAGACAGTCCGGGTACGGAGAAAAGAGTGTGCGTGAGAGAAGTCTGGAGGTACGATTCCGAGATGCGTGGACAGACAGACAGAAAATAGATCGTTCAGAGAAGGACCCAAGAGGGTCGGGTCAAACCGTCAGGCACAACTTGGGGGAGACCTGCTGCCTTTTTTTTGGACTCTACACGAAACACTCCCTGGTCATGCATTCGATCGATCGACCCGTTTTCCGTCTCCTCATCCGTCTTCTCTGTTTGGGTGCGTGTGCTTCGGACAGTCGGTCAGTCTCAGTTCCTCTCTTCGAGTGAAAACGTCGCGTTTTGTCTTCGCGCTTCGTGCCCGTCTATGTTTCCTTTCCTGTTCTCTTTTGGTCTGCCTGCAGGCTGGTGGAGAGGTGCGCATGAGCAGGGTGGACGGGCAGTTGGCTTTGTCGCGTGCTTTCGGGGATGCGGTGAGTGAGGGTGAGGGTGAAAATGTGAATACGCGAGCGAGTGGCTTCCTTCGTTTCTTTCGACGGTGCGTGTACGTGCGTATAAGGGGCTGCGCAAGAGTTTTTCTCACGTTGCGCGGCTACTGTGAAGAGGAGAACTCAACGGAATTTTCGGAGACCTCAAAGATTTGTCTGATGTGGCTTGAAGTGATGCCGTCCCACTGTAAGCATGTGTAAGAGCGCGCGTCTCTCTCTCTCTCTCTCTCTCTCTCTCTGTGTGTGTGTGTGTGTGTGTGCATGTCTTTGTGTTTATGTGTGTGATTGTGCTCGTGCTCGTTGTGCAGTCATACAAGACGAATGCGTCACTTCCCCAGAGAGAGCAAAAAGTGGTTGCGCTCCCCGAAGTCAAGGTGGGTGGATGGTTGGGGGTAGATTGGTTCATATTTCCATTTGGGGAAAAGGAAGGAAAGTGGTCTGTCAACCACCAAGGTTTGACGGGGTTGTAGTTTTTGTCAGTCAAGTCAAGTATGCATGATCGAGCATCACCATGCATGTGCTTGACATGGGCTCAACTGGTCTTTCTTGCACGAGAACGAGAGCTCTGCAGATAGAGAAGGGCAAAGAGGGAAGGGCAGAGAAGGAAAAGGAAGGAAGAGGGTAAGTTTGACAGATTCGTTGCTAAATTCTCACTAATTCCTCCTCTTCCCGTGTCTTTCGCTCTTTAAGTCTGTCGCCAAGTCGAAAGGCAATCAAAACGCCAGACTCTCGATCGGGCAATCCAGACGATGGTTCCTCTGCATTTCACTGCTGCAGACGTATGAGGTCAAGTCAGGGGATATCCTCCTGCTTGCATGCGACGGGATTTTCGAGTCAGCCAACAACGAGGAGGTCGCAGCTGCAGTGAACAAATTCCTCTCCGAGCACAAGGGCGACCTGGTGGAGTCATGCGTCTCTCTACTGGACTACTCACTCGTCAGGGTGAGTCGGTTTTTTCTTTCCGTCTGCCTCTCTCGCGAAAGTTTCTTTTTAAACTCCGGTTCGTTTTCCGCTCGACGCTTTTCGTTGTGTGTCTTTCCGGGCGCGCCTCGGTAAACGTTCCTCATGTTCTTTTCTTCCCTGACGATCGAACTCATCCATCCCATCACACGCACTGCGAGGGTGTAGGAAAGGGATGGATGCACATGCCTTTCTGTGTTTCCTTAGTGAATTGCGCTGCCGCCTCTCATGCATGATCTGCCCCTAAATGTGTGCACACTCTGCATGTGTCTGTGTGTGATGAGTGCGTGCGCGCGCGCGTGCGTGTGTGTACCCTTTTCCCCTTCCACTGAAGCGCCCCACAACGTGCATACGTGTGTATCTGTGGGCATGAGTGACATAGACAGACGACATATGTTTGGGTTCTTATATACGGGTCTGTTAAAGTATACGGGTGTGTCTGTGTGCCGTGCGTGTGCGTGTACGTACCCACCCTTTCACTCTCGCTCCACACCTGCCGCAGGGGTCAAAGGACAACATGAGCGCCCAATTGATCCGTTTGGAGGAAGATGAGGCCCCGGAACGACAACTGAAGGAGTACTTCGAGTCTGGTCAGTCGGTCGGTGACCTTCCTTCTGTGAAATAGGAATAAAAAATGGTACGCGAAAGCGAAAAGGTGAGTGAGTCGTGATACACACCTGGGAAAATCAATTCAACAACTTCAAAAAAAGGGGGAAGGGAAGGAGGCGAATCAAAGCGACCAATTCTGAGGTCGGGGTGGTCCGTGTCAATGAATTGCCCTTTCCGATCTCCCTTTATTGTTCCTTTATTTGATTCCCGTTGTTGTCCTTACTTTGATTAATGTCTTTCGGCACTCTTTTCCCTTTCTTCCTTGCTCCCTCTCATGTGATTCTATGCCTGTGAATTCACCCCATGCAGGAGTTCACTTCGAAAAGTCCAAAACGCAATTCAAAAAACTCCTCGAGAAGGAGGCAATCCACCTGGGCTTAGAGCTTGCGGCTGGTCAGTCTGTTTGTCTGTCTGTATGGAGGTCGGGGAATGGGGCGAGAGAGGGCGATCTATCGCATGTGTTGTCTGAAACAATGAAGGAGAGAACTTTCCTTGAGTCTTTTTTGGCGACTTTAGCGGGGGTTCTGCCTCCCTCGGTCCCTGTGACCCTCGGCGTGGGGGCCTTTTTGCCTCCCTGCGTGCCTGCCTGCCTGCTTTCTTGCTTGCTTACGCCCTCTTCCACCTGTGATCGGTCTAGATCTGTCACGCATTTGAGTGGTGTGTGAGAGAGAGGAAGGCCTTGCGCGTGTTTGTGTGTGCGTGCGCGTCTGCGGGTCCTTTCCCTGATCCTGCACGGGACCTGTGACGTATCCATCATCACGCTTGTCTGTTTGTCTTCTTGTCATTTTATTTTTTTCTTTTCTTTTCTGCCGTCTGAACGAACAGCCTTCCGGCCTTTTTGCATGCACACTCACAGGTTCGAATTGTCGTTGCCAGTCCATACCTTTGTTCGTCTACGCTCGAGTGTATGTCTGTCTCTGTTGCTATCAGCGTTTTACGACAAGAACGTTGATCTTCTTTTTCCGCTTCCCTTTCTGCAGTTCACCAAAACGCTGTGAAGACGGACGTGACTGTGGGTGATGTGGACCGGGTCCTCGAGGAACTCTTGGACTCACAGAGGCTCAAGGGTGGGTGGGTGCGTCGGTCGCGCTCCCTTCCGTCCTCTTTTGTGAACGACGAGATGTTCACTCGATGATCTTTCTTCTCACAGTGAACAAATCGCATGAATGAATCAATGTAAGAGGCAAGCCGGAGGGAGGCATCGAATCATCATGTGCTGTACCGAAAAGTACTCGTGGTACTTTCCACTGGCAGACGCGGTCTTTCTTCGCCAAGAGCCGATACCAGACTCTTCATTTATGGTTGCTTTCTCTCTGACAAATGAATTTCGTGTGCGTATGAAAATTCGATCTGAAGCCGGTGTTGCATGTCCATGCATGCAGACCGACTGGTCCTTCCCCGAGAACCCAGTGACGACTGCCCGTTCATAGCCCTTCCCCGGAAAGAACCTCAGGCCCCCTCTGACGGTTGGGGGTCCGATCAGGGAGACGGGGGGGACGACGACGATGAGGATGACGATGACGGAGACGAGGACGGAAACCCGCTGCAACGACTCATGGGGGGGGGGTTGCCTCCACAGGTCATACAGATGCTCTTGGGGGGGGGGATCTTTGCACCTGGTCCGGCCGGGGCCGGTGGGCCGAGAGGTCCGGGTCCTTCGTATGGCAGAAGGGGCGGCGAGGATGATGAAGATGAGGACGACGATGATGACGAAATTTCGGGCCGCGCCGATCTTGACGCACTCAGGCAGGTCCTTGCAGAGGCGGAAGACGACGGGGAGGATGACATTGAAGGTGCTTATGGTGGCGCGAGGATCGAGGAACTCCCTCCTGATGAAGAGGACGGGAGTGCAGGGGAGCACACTGCGGCTTCCTCAGGAGGGGGGGGAGGGGGTATGGTGGTGGACGAATGGGAGAGAATGGCAGATGAAGCGGCAGACGGGTCTGCTGCGAAAGGGGGGGACACCGCAGCGCCTCCGACGTCATCTGCGTTCTCGGTATGTAGTGAGTGTTGGTGCGCATCAGAGTGAATCTGAGATCATTTGGTTGCGCGATCGTGCACTCGGAAAGGGAGAGGCGGCCTCCAATTTTCTGCCTCTTCTTGCATGAGCGCTTTATTCGTTTTGCTGTTCTGTGCCCCGCCCGCTGAGGTTGAAAAATTCTGTTTGAGACGCGTCACCACGCAACACAGTCCTGTCATTCATTGAAAAGGACGTGGACGACGCCATCCAAAGGCGTAACGATTTTTGAATGTCCAGCAATCAATTCGTGCATGCATGACAATTAATGATTTTTACTTGTGCAGGGAAACCTTGTCACTGAGCACTTTCCTCCAAAAATCGCGGAGGGAGCGGGACTCCCATCACACCCCGCAGACGCTGTCGCAGGAGCAGGCGACGGGACGGGCGGGGATGGAGACGAAGAGATGGGCGACGCCAACGGAGAAGGGGGAGGAGGGCCGTGATGAGTTGTCAGATGTGAGCTGCCATCCGCGAAGGAGAGTTCACTTTAAAGAAACAGGGGGGTGGAGAGGGGGGTTGTTATGCCGCGCTTGTTCGTTCTGTCCCGGCCGATGCCGAAGAAAGAGTATAGAGAAACACAGAGGGGAAAGGAACACTTTAGTGCGGCTGCTTCTCTCTTCTCTGTTACCTGTCCTGCCCTGTCTTTTTTCCGTGCGCCTAGCGGTCTACTTCCTCGCCTGCTTACAGATGCTCTGTTGTTTCCTTTCTTCATTCATCATCAATAATTGATTGAAGTCCTCCTCTTCCGTTCTTAACCGGTGTCATCTTTTCTTTCTCTCCTTTGCCTTTCCCTGGATTGAACATTCTGAAGGAGTCGCGTGAGTCGTCTCCCTGTTTGTCGGTCCATCTGTGCAGCAGTGAGGTACCTGTGCAAATTTCTTTCGGTCGTGTGAACCCTCCCGTTTTGTCTGTCCGGCGGGCAGGTGGACGTCGCGATCGGGGAAGGAGAAGGGCAGCAGGGAAGAAGAAAAAAGAAGGGAGGGACGTTTTTGCAGAGCAGACAGAATCGCTCTGGAGAGATTCCGTCTCCTCCCTCCCTCCCTCGGCGGGTGTGAGGAGTTACGGGAGGAAGGTCAACGGCTCTTCTTCTGGCTTGGCTGATAAAGCAGAGGGTCATGAAAAGGGGAATGGAGAGAGTGAAAGAAACGGCCAGGTTGGAAGGAATGAGTCTTGGGTGGGTGGGGGCGGGGGGGGTGCTCGTATTTTTTTGTGTTGAATTGATGCGATCTGCCTATGTGTACGTACATGTGTGCGCCACGGCGTGTTTGTGTTTTTATGGGGTTTGAATTATTTGACTGAGAGACTCCATGAATGAATGTTCGGTCGGAGGGAGGGGTCCAAACAAAGGGGCGGAGGGTTCTCGTCGGTCTGTGAATCCGTCTGTCTTCTTCATCTCGAGTTCATGCTCTTTCTGTCTTTGTGTCTTTCGGCCTGCCTCTCGAAGCCGGAAGACGAAAGAGAGAGAGAAGACCTTTTGAAAGTTCTACTCTAAGAGAACCCCCACCGGCCGAGGGAAAGAAGGGGTTTTGTGTTTGCTTTTTATGTACTGGTCGTCTGCCTCCTTTCGCCCTTCCTTCTGCCTTGTCCGCTTTCGTTCTTTCTCCTTCATTCCCCTCTCTCTCTCTATCCTCGAAGAAGTGAACGGTCAATGATTTGATTGGTGGACGGACGCAAGGCTTGACTCATTCATCTGTCTTGCTAACTGCTCTCTAGAGCTCTTTTTCTGTATGCCCTTACCTACAGCCTCACTCTGATGGTGGATGGATGGATGGATGGATGACTTTGACCTCCCAAACGACACACACGCAGTTTCTCTCTCGATCTGCCTTTGTCACCCACCACCCACCCACCCATCTGCCCTCTTTGCTCTGCCCGCCTTGTCAATCTGGGATTGATTGGCCGGGGCTCAGCAAACGGTGGGGCGAGGCAATTCAAACAGGAGATCAGGGCAGACTGAGAGAGAGAGGGGGAGAGAGGTTGGAAGGGAGGGTGGGGGGGAGGGATGCATGGAAGGAATTTCAATTAAGGCGGTGGTTGGTGCACAGCTTGGCAAAACGCTGAAAGCAGTACCTCGGGCTCTCTCTCTCTCTCTCTCTCTCTCTCTCTCTGTATGCTTGCTTGCTTGGTGCATGGTAGTCGCTTCTGTCCTTTTTTGCTGTCCATTCATTCATTCATTCATTCATTCATTCATGTCCACGATCGTGAGGGAGGGGAACGGGATCGAAGCAACGACGCGAAAGCTCGTTGATGGACGTTGCTGGGGTCTGTTCGGTTGTTCTTTTCTTCATTCCTTCATTCCTTCCCTCCTGTCTTTCTTCGTTTCGTTTTCTCTGTCTGCCTGCCTGCCTCTGTCCCTGTCTGTCTATCTCTCTTTCTCCCACACTGAAGGAAGGATTCTTCTTCCCTCCCACCGGCGCCTGTTTCTTCCAGGGTGGGAGGGTGTCTTGATTGTCGTTTTGGGAGGGAGCCTTTGCAGCTTCGGTCGGGTCCCTTCATCCCTCCTCTACGCGTGGTCTTCCTTCTTTCCTTCCGCCCCCTGTCTGCCCAGGGATGTCCTGCCTGTGCGTGTGCGTGCGTCAGGTAATGGACGAAAGAATTGCGTGCAGTCTCGACTGGGGGACGCAGCACGGGTCCAGCACAAAGAAGGAAGGAAGGCCGACGGGACCAGACCAGATCAGCAGATCAAAAGATCCAAAGGTTCTGGAAATTTGTATGGTAGGAATGGGAAGTATAAGGAGATTAGAGCTAGGGGCCTCTTCCTAGCTTGGTATCCTCCTGAATTCCCTTATGATAATTCTTCTGAGACAGAAACGACACGCAAGGACGGGTCCGTTCCCATGCAGGGAAAGGGCAAGAGGGAGGGAGGGAGGATTCTTGCTTGGCGTACAGCTGCATACAAATATGCCTGAGTGTTTGACTGTTTTGTTTCTTCATTTGTGGACATGCACAGTACATCCATCACAGTCCTTTCCTGTCTCAATCTATCTTTCTTTCTCTTTCTTGGCAACTGTGTTTGCTGCTCTGAGTGGCTTGACTAAATTGCTACGGCACTTCGCTAAAGTTGCAAGACAGCGAGGGCCGTAGTCATTCAAAATCATTTGGTTATTAAATTCTCATTTTCTGTGTCAAAGTCTAGAAAAGGTTTTTAAAAGTGAATAACGTGCATCTATGTCACACACACACACACACACACACACACACACACAATATCGCTGAAGCCTAGACTGAAGCTCAGACCACATACATATACAGACACATACATGCATACACACACCCATAGGCGTATTATGCCGCGTATAGGACATGACAAAAATTAGGATGAAAAAATAAAAAAAAAATATAAAGATATAAATGATGATTGAGGGTTTTTTCATGCATGATATAAATGTTTTAAAGTTATAAATTGATATGATAAATATACTAGTAAATATATAAAAAAAAAGTTTTAAAGCAGCTGAGAGCAGTTGTTTAAAACATATTTTTTAGGCTACAAAAAAAGCCCTGTATATCATTGTAAAATAAAAAAGCTAATTCTCACTTAATTTTTTTTATCGAGTCAATGCCGAGTCATTGCTGACAATGTTTGGTACCAGTGATCCTAATAAACAACTGTTGATCAAGTGTTGTGTAACTGTTCAGACTTCTGGCTAGACATTTGCTATTGCACAACTGTTGCTTTAACTTGTTTACTCACTATATATACCTTGCTCAGGTGCATGTACGTTCTACAAAAAAAAAAAAGATTAAAGCCATGCAATCCTGCATGGGAAATCTAGTGGTAAATCCTTTTTTTTTTTTGGCTGTGATACGCCTACACATGTGACAGTACTCCCTTAAACCACCAACAAAGTTAAACAAATTCTTTTCATTACTTTTCCACGATTTAAAATAGAACCTAGTCGTAGACCCCCCCCCCCGCCCCTAGTCACACACATACATACACACACACGTGTGTGTGTATGTGTGTATGTGTGTGTGTGCGTGCGTCTGTCTGCCTGTCTCTGTGTCTGTCTGTCTGATTCTGTCTGTCTGTGTGTTTCTGCATCTCTATAGAAGTGGCCGCCTGCGTTTTGGTTACCTTTCTGTCCCTTTTTTCCTTCTCCTCTTTTCTTTTTCATCTCTGGGTGCGTTTGAGTGCGTTTGAATTGTTCCGTTCTTGCTTTGCCTCTTGTGTTTAATTCATTTCCACGCATCACTTGATTCGCAAGATGATCAGCCGGGTCCGATAGCGCAGACTCTTTTTCTCTTGTCAATTCAAGGACTTCTCGTTTGCAGTAAAAAACATTTCCAGCATCGGCCCACTTCCATTCTTCAACTTCCTGATCCAGCAAGCAGGCTATGAATGAATGAATGAATGAATGAATCAAACAAGCAAATTAATCAGACGATCTGACAAAATAATTAAAGAGAGCAATTCATTGACCAATACGTACTACAGCTTCATCGCATTCAGTGGGTCCCCCCTCAAACCGAAAGGGCGTTCTCCCCCCTCCTCTCCATGAATCCAAAAAAGATGTGACAACTATGTTGTTTCTACTGTCCTTTCATGTCTGACTCAGTGTGACATCTCGCCCCTCATTCCGCTTGTTTCGTGGTACATCCCTCCGCGCAGCCGCTCAACTAAATGGACTGTACACTCCATCTCAATATGAGAGTGCTCCAGAGTTCGCCCGTCCTCCAGCTGCTTCCCTGCAAAGATCAGTCTCTGGATCTCCGGCTGCATTCCCTCCTTGGCGCAAATTTTGCTTTTCACCTGAACGCAAAGAAGGCATCTCAGACTCGATTAGTGTTTGAAACTTGCGGTCTTGAAGTTTGTCACTTGGACTGATAAGAATGGGCATGCAGTATTAGAGAGGGTCGAGGGGACTTCAATCAAATGCTATCAATGTTGCTCACCTACTCACGCAACCTAGTTATATGCCTGAAACCGTATTCAGCAGCACTTCACACGAGCTGCGGTTCCGATCTTCACATCAACTTCTTCACAGATCTGGTCCTTCAAGCTTTGTCATCTCCTTGTATGCATGTGTGTATACAGATTCCGTTGAGTGGCTGCTTCCCTTATCCCGGCCTACACACCAGGGTGTGCATGGACGGATTGCACGCAAACGCGTATCGGATGCGTAGAAGTATTTTTAGGCCCCACAGGAATTCGGTTGATTCATCAATGCAGGGCACGGAAACGTAGAGAAGAGCAAAAAGAATCTGCAGCCTCCGAAACATATGCGAAAAGGATGGAGCAATGAAGGGGATTGAGTAACGGCTGCGTTCTTCGGAGTGTACGGCAAACATCCGAAATCACTTAGAAGTATGGAAAGGCATGCATGCAGGGGCACTGACTGACTGACTGACTGACTGACTGACCGTCTCTATGGAGTCCAGTCCTCTAACATCCAGAGTGATTGTCTTACACTCAAGAGTCTTCACAAAGATCTGAAAGGACTCAGAAGCTGTCTTTGTGCGGCCTTGAAGTGTCAAGGCGCTGTTTCCTTTCCCCTTCATCCAGGTCAAGCCTGAAGGGGGAGTGCTGCATCGAGACTCGGTGCTGGCTGTAGTGCTCGCGGTAGTCTCTGCCATGATCACGTGAAGATTTCCCTGTGGGCAAGATTTCGCTTCGATAGGGGCGCTCGACGCCAGGAGTTTTGTTGCTACGGTCGCTTAGTCTAGGAGACGGCAGAATGTATGTGTAGACGGGGAGACGGGAAGAGAGCTACCACAATGAAAGTATAACGAGGGAGAGTCTAGCCGAAAGATGGTCGTTTTCTGATAATGTGGAATGCGTCACCAAGCACTCACAGCCGCACGATGAGAAGAAAGTGGAGTTCCGTGGTAGAATTCCAGAGCACAATTTAAAAGCCAGCCGAGATATGCCGAGTTCGCTATATATATAGTTTTTCGTAAAGTCTGCATGCTCGCGCATCGCGATCCATGCATGCAAAGTGCATGCGCACTGTCTTGCATGCACGCGCGCTGAAAATCGCGCAATCGGCTGGATCGGCGCATCGCAAGAAAATCCTGAATATGTGCAACACACCCATATGCAACACATGCATGCAACACATTGCAACGTACACCTCCCGCTGTAACATGGGTACAACACGCCGAGGGTCTGGCTGCCTCTGGCATGAAACATCATCTTATCCATAGCTCGGTTGTCTTTCTAAAAGACTCTATCACCCTAATCAGAAGACAAATTCGAGGACAGTGAAGGGGTGGCAACTGTATTGTCGTCACATCAAATATATAGGCACGTTCAAAGCTGGACGCACGAACTGTTCTCGGGCCAGGTCTAAAGGTATCCACAAAACTCTCACGACGCCTGTATAGAGATCATTGATACAGAAAGGCAGAAAGGCGACAGCGCGTGAATTCGCTCTCAAGCCAAGATGGGTTCCATCTTCTCTCGTGTAGAGGATGCAATCGAGGACAAAATCGCTCAGAAGGCGATGATGCAAAGAGAAGTTCAGATGAGTGTGAACATCGCCAAAGCAAGAGACACATTGATGTGGTTTGGAGGTCTCTACACTTTTTTTATCGGGGCTGCAACTGGTGCGGCGGCCGCGGGTAAGGGACATCCTCTGATGTTGGCTCCAGTGATTCTCGGCGGTTTTGGTCTCTCCAACCTTGCCGACATGGCTTATGGAACCAAGCTGACCCGGGTTGTGAAAGAGGCAGAGCACATCCTTGAGCATGAGAAAGGACGTTTTGTGCCGATGAAGCAGGCGATGTTCGACAAATACTACGGAGAGGAAGAGCGCAAATTTCACAAGGGCGTACAGGCTGTTGGCTTTTACTGGCCGTCTTTTCTTCCCATGCACAGACCGAAGGGGCCGGGTTCCTAAGGACGAAGACTTCGCCTTTCTTTCAGACTGTGAGCTGGCCTGGGAAAACTTTTCTTGAACCAACAAGACTCGCACTTGACACGTATCAAGCATCGAAATGAGTCGATTGGAGTCGAGTCAGTTGAGAACTCGACAATCTATACATGCACGTGAATGAATGCGTAGTCGCTGGTCTCAAGCATGCTGGTAGAAAAGTTGCTGGATTTCTTGAAGGAACCCGGTACCGGCGCCTGGTGGACCGATTGAGCCATCTAGTCTTAAATGACTCTCATTCGGTGTCCACGACTCACAGTGCCGCCAGAATGCCCGCAGCCCGCCCGCTGGACCTCTTTCGAATACTTTTGAAGGCATGAAACGACAAGAAGGGCCTTCCATGCCAATTGGTACGAAAAACTCATAAAGAAAACACCGCAAAATCATATGTCTCTTTGTTGTCATTCTCCGTCTATTTTTCAGTATTTTTCGCAATGGTTCTCACCAAAAAAAAAAAAAAACGAGTCAAATTAGAGGAAGGCGGAAAAAAAGAAAGAAAGAAAGAAACTAGGAAAGAAAGAAACTAGGAAAGAAAGAAAGAAAGAAAGAAAGAAAGAAAGGAAGAAAGGAA
>JAHBMJ010004990.1:0-32500 GCA_018398765.1 Chromera velia | reverse complement strand
GTTTCAATGGCCAATCCATTTGCCCACTTACTTGTCGGCTGCGATCTGCTTGCGCTTCTCCTCCAACTTTTCAGCTCGCTGCTGTTTCTGCTGAGCTGTAAACTGAAGAGAGAGAAGGAAGCAAAAGCAAGGACTGAAAGAGCAATTCAGTCAAACGCTGCTGCTTAGCTACTTACCATGCTCAATCATTAGCAACCCGAGTGCAAAGATTCCGCGCCCTTCTGCTGGGCCACAAACCTCAAGAGGAGCAGGGACAGAGAAGAAAAGGTAGGACGACAACACCCTCCTCTGTTCATTCAAGATTCGTGAAAGAGACGTGCACGCACACACACACACACACACACACACACACACACCACGCTTCCAAACAGGGCGCTCTTGCGAAAGAAATCGGCCCTGAAGAGGCAACGATCGGCATACTTCCTCTTCAAAATACTCGTACGAAAATCTCTCATCGACTGCACAACGAGATTCAAAGAGAAAGAGAGAGAAAGAAAGAGAGAGAAAGAGAGAGAGAGAGAGAGAGAGAGAGAGAGAACTCACTTCAATCCTTTGAAGCAATCTGCGATGCTTCTTGGGCAGCATCATTTTTCCTCTCTCCCTGGCTTCCTCTTCTTCCCTCTCCTTTCTGCAATCACCAGGAGAAGACCGAATGAACCCGTCTGACGAGAGACTTTAACTGTCGCTTCTCATCTACGTGAAAAAAGGACTCAAGCGTTGATTTTCAAATTTTAAATCTGGTTTCAAGCTGCTGGCTGATGAGAATTGAAAAAAAAAAGACGTGAAAGATCCAGAGATGTCGGAGGCTGAATTGAGCACGTCAGAGTGAAGTGTCAATGCGACGACGAAGAAAGAAGTCCAAGGAGGGGGGGGAGTGAGTGAGTGAGTGCAATGACTGCAAGCGGGAGGGAGGTGGGGGGGGACTGTGAAAGATTGTTCGATGCTGAAGTCAGGAAGGAAGGTAGAAAAGGGAACACAGAAAAGAAAGAGGGTGTGCAAGACATACCGAGATTTCTTTGCAGGAGGGGCCGCAAGAGCTGCAGCGGCTACTTCCTCTTCCTCACTGCTGTCATCGTCATCGTCGAGATCCGAGTCCCCTCCCTCCCCCTCTTCCTCCTCTTCTTCCTCCGAGTCCTCTTCTGCATCTTCCTCTTCTTCCCCGTCTGCGTCTTCTTCACCATCACCGACAGCCGCGCCAGCAGCGGCAGACAGGGATGGAATTTCTGCCTCTTTCTCCTCCTCTCTGCCTCTCTTCTTCTGCTTTCCCTTCCCCCCTCCCGTCTCCTCCTCTAAATCTGCGAGGAACTGCGCCTCCCTCTCCTGCACCATCTCTTCGCCATCTTCGTCCGACTCGGCACCCTCTGCACTCAGTCCAAAAGTAAACTAATCAGGTCGCATGCATGCAGGTCCTCTTCTCTTCCTCCACAAACACAGAGAGAGTATTTGTGTCTAAGAGACACAGCATTTGGGTCACAGTCACTCAGCCGTTGTCTTTTCCGCAATCACATCGCACCGATGAAACGCGCACTCCTCCAGCATACGAATGCGGGCTCTATCCTCTCATCTCATTACCGCCCCCCTCGATCTCGCACGAGAAGCAACCAGAAAGAGAATGGACCGACAGAGCGATTCTGATGAAAATAAATAAATGATACTCAGAACAGACGAACCTTCTCCCTTCACTGCTGCCGGAGCCGACCCCCCATGCAGCTTCCCTGCAGCTGCCCGCTCCGCTCCCTCCATCACTTGTCGTTGCAGAGGGACGTACCCTTCAGCCTTGTCGTCCTGCATGCACGTACATGCACAGGCACAAACAAACAAACAAACAAGGTCAGTCAAAGAATGGTGGGACGCGGGAAGGCCTAGTGCGGAACCTATCAATCAATCAATCAATCAATGCATGTTTCCCTTCCCTCAACTGCGTATTTCAGGAACATGGACTCTCAGGAGCTCGGCTCCGACGGCTTAGTCGTTCATTCATTCTTTCATTTGCTTTTCTTCCCAATCTTTGCGGTTGTGCACGGACGGAAGAAGACTGTGCAGCTACACTACTTCACTGTCTTCCCAAGAGAGGTATGGGGTAGTCGTCCCGTCATAGCTGGCGAGAGTGATTGTCGCGATTCTGCATTTTCAACGTGCAGCGTCGAGTGGTCAAGAAAAAAGAGGCGATGAACGGACGCTCTTTCCATCTCACGACGGAAACGTCGAAGTCCTGTACAGGCAGTCGAAGGCGGAAACAAAGCACGATCCTCAGGGCTTCAAAAAAGGCACACGAGAGCGAGAGCGAGGGCGAGAGCGGGAGAGGGAGAGAGAGAGAGAGACAAACAAAGAAAGAAAGAAAGAAAGAAAGAGAGAAAGAAAGAGAGAAAGAAAGAAAGAAAGAGAGAGGTAGAGAGAGAGAGAGAGAGAGAGAGAGAGACAGAGAGAGACAGAGAGAGAGAGAGAGAGAGAGAGAAAGAGAAAGAAAGAGAAAGAAAGAGAAAGAAAGAGAAAGAAAGAGTGTGTGTGAGAGAGAGGGAGAGAAAGAAAGAAAGAAAGAAAGAAAGAGATAGAGATAGAGATAGAGAGAGACAGACAGACAGACAGACAGACAGAGAGACCGAGAGAGAGACACAGAGACAGACAGAGAGAGAGAGGCAGAGAAAATACATCAAAAAAAGCACGACGAACCACGAAGGGCGACAAGTGAGGGGGGCACCTTTTCCCTGCAGCGTATGCGCCTACAGGCAGGAGTGCGGCACAATTGAAGGAGTCAAACGCCCACTGAGGCTGCACGAACTCTCTTCTTTTGCCGACGTCCTCGGAAGCTTCGGGGACACCTGCAGGCACCCAGGCAGGCAGGAAGGAAGGAAGGAAAAGGGCGAAGTTGAATAAGAGAAATCATTATATACATCTGCGTATGTATAAGCGCCCGTGAATACTTTTCTGCCTCTGGCTCTCCGAGGGACTCTCCGACCCGTCGGGCAGTGCTCACTCAGTTCACGAACACATGACTACGCGTTTTTCGACGTCCACCGATCGAAGCAAAGCAGACCACGCGACGCACAAACAAAAGCGAGTCAGTCTACCTTCGAGGGGTCTGTCCACGATCTGATGGGTGATGTCAGGATCCTTCGCATCAAAGGGGGACCCGGGAGCAGCCCATCCGACAGAGGCACCCCCCGCTTGAAGAACGAAGGCGACAGGCCCCTTGGGAATCTCTCTGCAACAGAGGACGTATTCTTAGTATTGTTTTTTTGGGGCGGGGGGGAACTTGCACATACAAGACGACACGAGAATTCCACGCCCAATACGGCCATTAGATACCCAAAAAACAGATAGTATAGTGAAGGGAAGGGGGACTGGGGGGATAACTGGATGAAAGCTACTTGACACTGCTCTAGTTTGATGCCGAGATTTTCACGGAGTACAGACGATTTGAACGTGAGCGGCGACAAAGGAAAATCTTTTTACCGGCTACCAAACGTCATCAGGGAAGAAGGCAGTTCCTCCACTTTCTTTTTCTGTACGTTTGAGACACGCCGAGAACATAAGCAAGGAGATTACTTCCTTGCTTGAGAGGACAAACCTGTTGATGAAAACCTTGAGCGAAGAGAACAGACCGCCCTGCCTCTTTGCACGCTCCTCCTGCTCCTGCACGATCGAGAATGAGAGAGCGAAAAGGGGATATATATATTTTTTATTGCTTTTTTGGCTTATCAGAGAATTGCACAAGCTCTCGCACACGATCAAACAAACAAACGAAAAACAGCGGTAGAGCAATATGGAGCAGGAAAAAATGAAAAAACAGACGCGACAAGATGACTAGTTTGTTTGGATGGAAAGACCAGCCCAAGCCTTTGTGCTATGACGAAAATCGGAACGAGAAAGAAACACCCGGGGCGCGTACGCATAAGGTCACTTTAGTGTTCTGCATAGAAAGATAAAGTGTCCCTCTGCTGACCTTCATAATCTTTGCTTCTTCGGTATCTTCAAAATCTCCTCTGCCCCCCACCCCCTCATCTCCCTCCCCCTCTTCGTCTGCGTCCACAATTTCTTCTGCCGCTTCTGCTTCTTCAGCCCGTTCCTTCATGGATGCATCCATCTCCTTCCCTTCTGCCGATTTCGCCATCGTTCCCTCCTCCTCCTTCGTTTCCTTCTTTCCCATTCCCTCCCCCTTGAGACGGAGAGCAAGGAAGCCGCCCCCCAATCCGGCAACCTGACGGTCCACCAGGGGAGGGTACGTCAGGGACTCCAGCTGCACAGTTAACAGCAGAAGAGGGAACAGGGAAGTGAACCCCGTCGATCATAGGCAGAGAGGCACAGCGTACTCTTCTTTATTTTCTTCACACACAAACAACATCATCTTTTACCGTCTCTTCACTTTTTTGGTACAGAAAGAAGCAAGAGACGGAGAAATGAGAGGCCGGCGGAAAGTCAGGAAAACCCCGACACACTCTAGGTTTCTTTCTTTTCCCTTCTTCTTTTCAGGCGGAGAGACATGAGAGAGAAACGGGCGGACAGGGAGACAAACAGAGACAAACGAACAGACAGACAGACAGACAGACAGACAGACAGACAGACAGATGGCGGACGGAAGACAATGAGAGATGGGAGGATAAAGTGGGGGTGTGGGACTCGTCGGATACTGACCTGAAACAGTTTGAAGTTTGAGAACTTGACGAGCGTTCTGTAGAACTCCAGAAAGGTGACCAGGACTCGAAAGTCGACGTCAGTCGGGAGGTGCTGGCTGAATTGATGGGGGATCAGCCATGTGACATTGACCCCCAACAGCTCTGCTTGGAAGTAGTAACCCTTGATGGACACAAAAACTGCCCTCAAGGCTTTCGTCTTGGCAACAAAGAAGTGAAACTCTTCAACAAGCTTCTGCGCCTCTTTGACGGCGGCACCAGGGATCTCCCGTGTCTGGTCAGCGGGAAGACTCGCGAAGAGCGCAAGAGTGCAGAGGGCGTCGTCAAGATCTCTCAGAGCTTCCACAAAAGTCGGGTAGCGCTCCTTCAGGAGGTGGTGGAGGGAGTACGTGGGTTTCTTGTCAAGAAGGTTTTTCGCAATCGCCGGTTCCTTCCTTGCCATAGCTTTCTTGACTTTCTTCATGAAAGCTTTGATGCTTCTGAACTTGTCAAGGAGCGGCTCACAGGCAAGGAACTTAATATCCTTGATATGGTAGTAAGCTTTGTCATTGCCCTTCGGTTTCTTTTTCGGGTCTCTGGGATAGATGCCTTTCAGAATGCACAAACGTCGGAAGTCTGCAAGAGACAGCTGCAACTTGCTCAGTGCAGCTGAACGGGTGAGGTACTGGGCAGCTGTGCCCTTCTTCCCCTTCCTCTCCTTCAACTTCATTTGCGCTGAGCAGAATACCACAGTCCCACCAAGAGACAAGACCACGGATCGTTGATGTGCGACTTACGTGCTGCCCTTTCTGACCGGACAACGCAGGATGGAAGGAATGAGATCGTAAAGCAGGATGTGAGATTGCTCCACATGCAGGCTCTCCTTCGCTTTGACGTGGTGGCAGAATAGAAGGACGCCGGTTGCATGAGGTGTTGTGTAACTGTTGGCGCACGGATCCGATTAGTCGGAAAACCTCTAAAGCAGCTCGCACGGAGGCGGAAACTGATTTTCAGAATGTGCCCCCCATGCATGCATGCTGCCACGCACAATCAATGCATGGAGACGCACGACTCCGGGCAACTGACACTCAGTGCGCACTGAGGCCAAACGATGGTCAAATGGCATTAGATCACTGAGTCCTCTCGCCCATCAGATCCGCTATTCCATTGTCTGTCAAGTTTGGTCCCACAGGCACATAAAAACGACACCGTACTCTCCACATAAACTCGCAAAAAGAGCTGTGTGCCAGACTGGTAGTACACCACAGAATTCCATTCTGCCGGGATGCCGACTTGACGTGCTGCTTTGATCCACGGACGTGCGGAACCGGACAAATGCTTTGAGGAAGGCCAAGGCAATGGTGGCTTCTGCCTTCTGCATTTTCTGCGGTCTCTTCTTTCTGCTGGCCTTTCAAGGACCTGCAGTTGAAGGGCTCCAGAAAGTCGAAGAAAGATATGCAGGCCCCTTCGTGCTAGACTCCGCGTCCAACTCCGGCTTCAACCCTTCAGATCCTCCTCTGAAAACGGAGAAGAAGGGGATAGAGAAGGAAGAGGTTTCATTGAAGGAGAATGGCAAACACAAGGAGCAGAACACAGAAGAGGCTGAGAAACAAAGAGCAACTCTATGGAGCCATTTGGACGCTCTGGTCGGGAGGGATGGTCACCCTTCAATGATCAGACCAGAGAATGACCAGAGAAAAATGGAGCTCTTCTCGCTTCCCAATGGAGTCCGGGCAGTCGCATTCGAAGACCCAAAAGCAGTGCAGTCGGGATTTGCATGCGGTCAGTGCTCAGTTCGAACACTCAGACTGTTAGATTGTCCCTCAGTGCGTACCGTTGGTTGTGGTTGCAAGCGCTTCTCCCTCTGGATCCCCCTCTTGCCCTCTCAGTACATGCAAGTATGACTTGAGGGTGCATGAGCGACTCCCTGAAGATCCTTCTATGTTGTCTCTACACAATTTTCTCTCTCTTCACTTTTTTTTCGGCATTTGACTTGACCTTTGTAAGTAAAATGTGCGTGTGGCTGACTGA
Organism: Chromera velia; assembly: GCA_018398765.1. Taxonomy (NCBI): domain Eukaryota; family Chromeraceae; genus Chromera; species Chromera velia. The sequence continues at coordinate 25,859 of JAHBMJ010004990.1, read as the reverse complement.
CTGTGCAGCTGTGACAGTAGGGTCCATGAGCGACCCGCCGGAGTTTCCAGGGCTCAGTCACTTCCTCGGTCGGTGTTTCGTTGAGTGAATCGTTGAAAAAACATCAATGATCCCAGCCCGACTGGTTCTCTCACACATTCTTTCTCTGACGGCCCGTCCCTTCCCTGCCTGTCGTCGGGTTTCGACAAGAGATGAGTTTCGTGTTTTCTTCTCGATACAGAGATTCTTGGAATGTGCACAAACAGATCCTTGACAGCAGAGAAAGTCATATGGTCAGGTGTAACAAGTCTGGAAGATGCAGCAGGAAAGCATGCGAGAAGGGATATATTTTGTCTTTCAACAGATGGAAAGAGGATTCCATTCGTGAGCAGAACAAAAATTGCGTTCCCGCATATTTTTCTCTCTCAGTTCCCTTCGCGTGATCACTCTCTCTGTATGTGTATTTTCCAATGTGATATGCATTCCTGCAGAACACATGCTGTTTCTGGGCACCGAACGATTTCCGGGAGAAGGGGATTTCGATGGGTTCCTTTCTCAGTTTGGGGGCCAAAACAATGCCTTCACTGCCAACGAGAGGACCGTCTTCATGGCTGCACTCGACCACAAAGGGTCCGCCAACTCTCTCTCTCTCTCTCTCTCTTTCTCTCTCTCTCTCTCTCTCTCTGTGTGTGTGTGTGTGTGTGTGTGTGTGTGTGTACAGACTGAAAGGAAGGAAGGAAGAAAGTCTGACATCCCTTCAGTTACCTTGCACTCTGTCTCCATTCCATTTCTTCCGTAAAACGAAAAAGCAAAAAATGAATCTCGCTTCGCGTTGATGCTTCTCATTTCATTCTTATCTCCATTCAAGTTGGTCAGATCCAGTAGCTGTTCAGCGTGTCTTCTTTCGCACACAAACGTAACGTAAAAGAGAGGTTGTACAAAGAATCATTGGAGTGCATGTGCGCAGCTTCCCAGGGGGTGTGGAGAGATTCGCGTCTCTGTTCGAGGCCCCATTGCTGCTGGAGAACTCAGGGGAGAGAGAAGTCAACGCCGTGAACGCGGAACACACTAAAAACATTCCGGTCGGATTGGAAAGAGAAAGAGGGAGATTTTTCTGTAGGGGGGGAGACTTTCACGCAAGTACCCTTTTCTCATCACGTCTCGCTGTGGAGCCATCATTCACCCTCCCTTCCTTTTTCCTTTGCGTGTGCAAGAGCGTGCAAGAGTCTTGTGGAAAGGTGAGTCTATCGTTGGACCGACTGTCACGCTGGCCGGGTTGTGCTGTCGGACCCGCCCTGAGCCGTGTTGTTTGCACGCCCTCTGTAGCTGTCTCCGATTGAGTACACTCCCTCTCCCGTTGACCCTTTGGGCTTTTTCTGTGAGAGTGCAGCCAGCAGGTTCCTTCCGTGCGTGTGTTTGTGCAGAGAGATGACAGTAGGCTTGCAATATTGTCCATTCCACGATTTTGTTGCGGTTTGACTCTTCAACGTGTGCCGTGAATCGATTTGTTTTTCTTTCAGAGTGCTGCATGGCGAGTGAGTGCGGTTTTGTCCCGCGAGCTGTTTAGGGACCATCCTCTTGGCCGCTTTTCCACCGGTACACGTGAGACCTTATGGGAGGGTCCGAGAAAGAGGGGGCTGAACACAACGGAGGCTCTGAGAGAGCACTGGAAGAAGAATTACTGTGCACCTCGACTCTTTGTCGCAACGATCTCGAAGACAGATCTCGAGAAACAGAAGGAACTCGTGCGCACACATTTCGGAAAGGTGAGTAGTCACTCTGAAGGCTGGGCAAGGGAAGCATGTGAGAGTGGGAGTGGATGATCATGCACTGCCCGATCCGTCACTCAATCCATCCATCCATCCAGCCAGCCAGCCATTCTTTACTTGCGCTTTAAGAGAATCCAGACAAGTGACACGGGACAAGGCAAAAACCTATGCATGAGGCTTTTTTTTCTTCTTGATACTAGCTTATGGCAATACTTTCAGGACGTCAAGACTTATTCTCCTCTCTCTCTCTCTCTCTCTCTCACGCGACCCCTCCCTCTCCTCACTATTCTTCTTTCAACATCCGCTCATCCATGCCATGCAGGTTTCGACATCGTTCATCCATGCCGTTATTTTCATGAAAATAATGGAATTCTGTAGAAAAAAATAAATGCGTCCATGCAGGTTTCTGCCCGGCCAGGCGACTGTTCCCCCCACCCCCCCTCCTTTGAGCCCGTCAGCTCTCTCCTCTTCTCGCAGCAGGAACAAAAAAGACAGACTCAGCAGAAAGAAAGTGCCGCTCTCAGCAGCAATTCCACAATCAGTGCAAAAGGTTTGTTGGAAGGACAAGCAGACCTCTCATCACCAAATGGCCCCCCTGTTACCTCCCCGACCTGGGCTTCCTCTGTTTTTTCATTCCTTTCGCCCCCCCCAACTTCGACCTCTTCTTCCCAGCAGGGGGAGACGGGGGGGGATCCGCACCCCTGTCGTGCCGTGCATCCCAGCTTCAGAAGTCTCGGAGTTCCGAAGAAGTCTGCAAGGAAAGGCGTTGAGAGAGACAAGCACACTCACGAGAGGAGACAAAAGGCCTCTGTCAGACACTGCCCTAGGGTGGGTGAGACAGATCCTGATAGAGCAGAGCAGCAACAGAAGCAACAGTCATTGGCTTTGTCCCTTCTGGAAAGAGTCACAGCCTCCTTTCAGAATTCCGTCGGGGGTATCTCGACAGCCTCATCGTCCCCTTCGCCCTCGAGCGACGACCCTTCCTCCTCTTCTTCTCCTTCTAAGTCGAAGGCTCAGAATAATGCGGCGATGGGCCATCTCTTCAGAACGGAGGGCCTGCCAGGGCACTCACCCTCCTTGACTCTCGCTTTTCCGATTCCGCCTCTTCTTCCTTTGTTCTCAGCAAAGCCTGCCGAGTTTGCTTGCCTGATCCTCTCATGGCAGGGCAAGGACAGTTTGGAGACGCGCCTGAGAAGAAAGGGACTGGCACACGGATTAGACTGCGGGACTGATGAGACCTCCGCTGGTCGGTCGGCTTGCTTTTGTCTGAGGGAAAAGAAACACATCCATGCGTGAAGTTTCGATTGACAATCAGCACAAGGATGTGTGTGGGATTTGAACAAAACGCGGTCGATGCAAGAGCTGATAAAAGTGTGCGCCGAACAGTACAGACGATTGACCACGCTGTGAAGCAATTTTCAGGTGTTTATGGGTCTGAATAGCCGTCTGTGAGTCGTTTTCAATGCAGTGGATGGTCTTCACAGCTGGCTGTCTCCTTTCCAGTCTTGGTGGGACTGTGTTGCGATGTGCAGTTTTGTGTGCATGCAAAAGTCATGACGACATTCCGTATCCGCCGCCTGTTGCCCTTCCTGTGTCGAGTCGTATCGCATCTTTCTTCTGTGTTTTTTCTCTTTTCTCTCTGCAGGGGGGACTCTCCAAGTGTCCGTTGACTTGACCGAGAGGGGCTCTCGCTCCGTTGGTCGCGTTCTTCAGATGTTTTTTGGATATCTGGGAAGAGCAAGAGCGCTGCTTGTGGAAGCAGAGAAGGAGAATGAAGGGGGGTCGGAGGCAGCCAAGAGACTCTTCGGTTCCCTCGGGTAAGCCGGATGGATCTTCGTTTGTTCGGGCAGTCAGAGTTGTTTTTTTTTTCTGTACGGCCGGCTGGATTCTCTCTGTCTATGTTGGGCGGAGGGGGGGAAGGGACAGTTCATATTGAAGTCGCGAAGTGCAAAGGGCAGGAAGGAATGCAAAAGAGGAAAAAAGAAGGGGCTGGCGAAGGCGAATTTAGAATAAGTCCATCATGATCTCTTCTGCCTTCATGTTTTTTGGGGATGTCCCGCTGCATTTTTTTTCTTTCTCGGAATGTCGTGTTCTTTTGTCACATGCTTTTTTCTTTCTTTCTTTCTTTCTTTCTTTCTTTCTTTCTTTCTCGTTTTCTTTCTTTCTTCCTTCTTTCCTTCCTTCCTTCCTTCGTTTCTTCCTTTCCTTCTTCCTTCCTTCCTTTCCTTCTTTCTTTCTTTCTTTCTTTCTTTTTTTCTTTCTTTCTTTCTTTCTTTCTTTCTTTCTTCCTTCCTTCCTTTCTTCCTTTCTTTCTTCCTTCCTTTCTTTCTTTCTTTCTTTCTTTTCTGCATGCAGAGCAATGGCAGAGGTTTCCTTTCAGACCCAGGACCCGAGTTGGTCCCTCGACGTTTTCGATGTGGTGGCAAATCACGCCGAGAATTTGTCCCTATTTCCGGAGGAAGAGTTGTTGCACCATGATTTCGACTGGTCCTCTGTCAGTCAGTATTTGTTTGTTTTGTTTGTCTCTGTATGTTTGTTTGTTTGTATCAGTGGAATGATTCAATACTTGGCCTTCGAAGGAGTGTGAAGAAGTTAGGGCACGCTGTCTTTCCTGAACATGTGTACTTTTTCTTTCTCCTCTTTGTTTTGTGATTCTTGAATTATTCATTCATCTCTTTCTTTGCTTCCTTCCGTCTTTGTGTCTGTCTACTTTCGGATGCGGATAGTGTCACTGCAGGGCGAGGCGTCCTCCGTTGGGCCCTCTCTCAATTGTTTTGCGCGTCTTTGCTGATTTATTTGTTGGAGGTCCAAGTTGATGAATGACACTATTTTTCTTCAAGTGTCCTCGGCTCAGCTCGTCCTTCCTTCTTTCTGTGCTTCCTTCCTGTCTGGTCTCTTTTTGCTTTTGCAGTGGAACCCGGAAGTCGTCTCCCGTCTTCTCTCTGAGAGTCTTCACCCTTCTCGTCTGGTCGCGCTTCTCTACGGAGAGAGGGAGAAACTTCAGCTGGACTTCTTAGAAGAAGGTGAAGAGACGACCTCAACCGTGGACACGGAGATGCAGGCAAAGCAGGCAAAGGCAAAGGCTGCAGTGACAGACGCTCTCTCTGAGGAGGAGAATGGAAACGCCAACACAAACGCAGAAAGTCAAGCAGACGCAGATTTGAACGAGATCATAGAGGAATATGCGCTGGCATTCAGGTCAACCAAACGCTTTTTCCTCCCTGAGAACTGACCTTTTTCTTCTGTTTTTCACACTCCTTGCCTCTTGCTGGTCAAGCTTTGTCGTCTTCCATCAAGCTTTGTCAGTTAGAATTCCCTGGAGTGCCTGACTTCGAAAAGTATAGTCTTTCCTGCATTTCTCTTTCCTTTGCCTCCGTTTTTCTTTTTTTTTCTTAAAACACTTACCGTCTCTCTCCTTTTGTTCTTGCCTTCCCCCCTTCCTCTCACTCCTTTTGTTTGTTTCCTCAGGCGTGATCCCATTCCCGCCTCCTTCCTTCATGAGCTTGCGGAACTTCACGGTGGTCCGTCTGCTTCTACGTTCTCCTCGTTCACCCCTACCCAGTCCACCCTTCTCCAACATGTTCCGACGGAGAGGGAGAAAGAGAGAGGCACTGAAGTAACGGGGAAAGTCCAAGAAAGTCGACCCAGGCAGCCGAGTCTAGCCACGTCTGCAATGCGGGTTTCTGGGACCCTTGGAGAGGGATTCCGCACTGCGGCTGCTTTTTTGGGTCTTCCTGATCTTTCGACTCTCTCGGGGAAGAGGCAGCATCCGGCCGGGCCTGCGGGTAGCGGTCTGAGAGGGGGCTCGTTCCAGACACTTCAAGAGGACAAAAGGGTTCTCCCCAACGGGCTTGGTCGCTGTCTCGCAACGGAGACGGCCCATAGGATTTCAAAGGAGTTTGTGCTCCCATCTGAGCTGAAATGCGTGCCCAAGAAGGAACAGCTCGTGGTGCTTCCTGAGACTGCCAAGGGGGTTGGTTAGTCTGTCGATCAGGCAATCGAAAAGTCTGGCAGACTGTGTTTGCACCCTCTCGCTTTCCTCGCGTTCCTTCCTCTTTCTCGAGTGTCCCCCCCCTTCTGTTCTCTTTCTTGTATTTTGAGCGGTTTGTTGCGACGGATTGATTGATGCATGTCGACACTGACTAACGCAGGCGCACACTCACATACACACGTGTGGTGTGCTTATGGAAGCGATCTGTTGGTCGGCTGGTTTTTTGTCTTTCCTGCATTTATCGGAACCTCCCTTGTTGATTGTTTCGTATTCTCAGCAAGGACCTGAACCGCTTCTGTTTTCTGATGAGGTGCGGCTCTGGTGGAAGGGACAGGGAGTGGCCAAAATACCTCAAGCCCACATGACGGTGAGCTCAGAAACTATTGTTATGTCTGGTACACTGCAAAATGCCAGAAGATTGATGAATCATGTTACAGAAAGCTTCTTTCTACTGATGTTTAAGGGAACTGCTTTCCTTCAGCTCCTCTCTGACGCCCCCCTCTCTCCTTTTGTTTTCTTGTTTGACACACTGAATTAATTTTCTGTTGTAGATTGAGTAAAGTCATGTGATCCTCCCTCTCTCTGTGTCTTCGATTCCCGTCCAATATGCACGACCCTTTTCTCCCTCTTTCCAATTTCGCTTCTATTCCTGCGTGCCCCCCCCTCGATTGGCCCATTTTCGCTCCCTTGCTCGATCGAATGTTCAAAGGAGAACGAATGCCCCGATCCACGCCTTCTCTCTCGAACGCTCCATCCAACAGGCTCTCTCTCTTCCTGTCCATTCGGTTCCGATTACGGCCCACACACACCCCTTGTGTGCATGCAGGTGGAGCTTCGTGGGAAGCGAAAAGGCCGCAGCGCTGAGGAGGAAGAGGCAGTGTGGGCAGATGCGAAGGGCGACGCGTCGGAGGAAGCAGCCATCGGTGAGTGAGTGGGTGGGTGGGTGAGTGAGTGAGTGAGTGAGCGAATTAACGAATAATCTGATCACCACATCTTCAATTTGGAAATGTGGAACATGTCACGATTTGAATAGGCATCACCGAAAGGCGAAAAAAAAAACTCTTTTTGAAATCCATGTCGAATGAAGATTGAGACCCATTTCGGAGGAAGACGGTGTGTGAGAAGCTCTTCTGATTCATTTACGGATCAAGTTTTTGTAGACTCCAAGAGAAGCACGCCCCCACCCATACATTCCTCCTATGCACATTTTCACATGTACAAACAAACTGTGTGTGTATATGTGTCCACATGTGCATTTGTGTGTTCATGGCCTCAGAGATCTTCTGTGGGCTCTTGACCGCTCCCTCACTCAAAGTCTTCTTGAGGAAGAGGGAGCTGCCGACCTCTACTGCGGTGCTTCTGTTTCAATTGACACGGTGCCGGGGGGACTTCAGGTCAGTGAACAGGCTCTCTTTCTTTCTTGCCTAGTTTGCCATTCTCATTTTCCGCTTTTCTCCTTCCCTTTGCCCCTGTCTTTTTATCTCTCTCTCTCTCTCTGTCTCTCTCTCTCTCTCTCTCTGTGTGTGTGTGTGTGTGTCTGCCTGTTTTCAAGCTTCGATGCGCACTCGGTACGGTTCCTTCTGCAGATTCAATTCAGCGGTTTCCCCAGTCATATCGAGCCGCTTGTCTCTCTTCTATCCGGGCGGCTTTTCCAACTTCCAGGAGGGACAACGCAGCAGAAAGAGGCGACTAGCACTAGCGGGCTTTCCCTTACCCTTAGTTCAGGACTTTCACCAGCACATCCATCAGGAGGAAACATCCATCCGGACATTTCTTCTTCCCTCTCAACAATAAACTCCTCTCTCCCAACCGCAGTCTCCTCTCTCCCCTCGTCTCTGGCACAGTTCACATCCCCCCCCCAAACTCTCCTATTGCCCTCTGCCCCTCAACCGCCTGCCTCCACCAGCTTTCTGTCTTCCCTCCTGGTCCAATCTCTGGGGGGGGAGGCGGGGACTCCCTCGAACTCCTCTGTGCCGAGCTCCTCCCTCTCCGCCTCCAGAGAGAAAGGACCACGTCCTGAAAGGAGCCTTCCAGAGATTCTTGTAGCAGCAGGAGCAGCAACAGGGGTGGGGGACAACGGAGGGGACAGCATGGAGCATCCATCAGCAGCAACAAAAGCAATAAGTGAAGAACAGAAGACGAAGGAGGATGACGAAGAGCTCTCAGTGCTTCTGGGCCTGGCAAAGGAGGCCATGATCTCTGCACTCCAAGACTTCTCTTCGGTAGGTGACTCTCTCATGTTGTCAGCAGCCAGCTGCCAAACGAGTTCACCGCCCATCTGCTGCTTGTCTTCTTCGGATTGGAATCTCAGCACTCTCTCTCTCTCTCTCTCTCTCTCTGTGTGTGTGTGTGGTGCCTTTCCTTCCTTCCTTCTTTCCTTCCTTCCTTTCCCCCCGTTGGACCTGCAGATTCTTTAGAGACAGGCCTCTCCTTGCTTGCTTGTGTGGCTGCACGTACGCACAAATTTGATATATTTGGGGAGCTGAAAAACGATTCGTGACACACTTTCACATTTGAAGGACTTCTACCCTTGCCTTTTCACTCCCCGAAGAGCGCACCCTTCTTTTTGATTCGTAAAAGAACATGTCTCGCTCCCAATCTTTTGTCGCATCTACTTGTGCCTGTCAGCCTTTCGTCCCTCCCAGCACTCCGAGTCCGTTTCAAGTTGGAATGGCAGACCCACTTGTCCAATATGCATGCATTCATGCACATATTTGGAAAGAGACATAGTTCGCTCTCTGACCCGTGCACCCTCCATAATTTCGCAGAACCCTGTTTTCGCTTTTGCCCGTGAGGCAGCTGATCTTCTCGTCTCGACTGGAGCCTTCGGGAGACGGGAGACGATGAGGATCCTTCTTGAGAGAGAAAAAGTGGAGAACGTCCAAAAAGAAGAACCGGAATCTGCTTCATCATCGGTGTCTCTTGAACAAAATGGAAAAGCGGACAGCTCCCTTCTATCCCCATCCTCGGCCCTGTCTTTGCCTGCCCTAAGAGCCTTCCAGGAGACCGTGAGACATAGCTCGGCCTTCCATGTGGAGGCTCTGGCAGTAGGGTCGGTAGGACGGGGAGTTGCGAGGAGCGCGTTGTCGTCTTTGTTGGAGGTTTTGCGGGGAGATGGCGAGAAAGCGAAGGAGATGTTTGAGGAAGGAGGACTTGAGAAAAGAGTGGAAATCTTGAAGGCTGCAGGGAGGGTGCTTCCTCAAGCAGAAGAGGTCCGATTCCTTCCTTTCAGCCCATTCCTTTCTTAATTCTCACGGTTCATTTGTTTTCGTTTGTAATGAAAGGCTCAGATGGGACGCTTTCGGAGTGAGCACCGCCATCTTCCCTGCCTTCCTTCTTTCCTCGCGTTCTTCCTTCCTTCATTTCTTTCTCCCTCCGTTCATCCACTCTCCGCCCATGGAAGTCAAAGGGTTGATCGAGGCGCAGGGAGTAGTAGACGCATGCAGAAAACTCCAGGCAGGCACTTAATTCTGCTTTCTCTATTCCCTCCTCACATTGAAAAGGAAGTGCCAGACGCCGCCCTGATCGGAAGTTGGCTGACTGACCTACCTGCGTTTCCAAATTTGAGTACAGACAGAGATTCTTGAAGTGAGGGAGGGAACGCAGTTCCATCAGAGATTTTCTACTACCGGAAGCTGTACCTACCCATTCTTTCTCGTTCTATCTCTCGCTCTGTGTGTGTGTGTGTGTGTGTGTGTGTGTGTGTGCACATTGAGTGACCATGCAGCGGCGCGGACGGAGGCTCCGCCTTTCACAGCGAGCAGAGGGGCGTCTCCGGAACCCGATCGAGGGTGACACTTCGTCTGCGTTGGTTGTCCTCTGGCAGCGAAAGAACGTCCCTTCAGATGAGGAGAGGGTGAGCCAGGATGGAAGGAGGTAAATGAGATGTCGGCTCAGTGAGTGGAGAGAAGCGGAAAGACAAATTTACTTTCGTTGCCCTTTGACTGTGATATTCCTCTCCCCTGTGCTTATGTGTATGTGTATGTGTGTGATCGTGATACAGATAGATAGACAGATAGACGGGTGCAGAGACAGAGAGACAAAGAGGGAGTTATGATGTCTTTGCTTTCATCAATGAGCACCGGTGCATACAGAAAGAATGTATGCATGCAAACAGTTGGAGTTTGAGTGTATGCATGGATCATGCAGGCGACACTCGGACTTCTCGACGGAATGATCCAGACTCCCGTCTTCAACTTTCTTCGCACAGACAAACAACTGGTCAGTCATTTTCTTTCTTTCTTTCTTTCTTTCTTTCTCTCTCTCTCTCTCTCCCTCTCTCCCCCTTTCTCTCTCTCTCTCTCTCTCTCTCTCTCTCTCGCTCTCTCTCCCTCTCTCCCCCTTTCTCTCTCTCTCTTTTCTTCTTTCCTCACTTTTGAGAACAACGATTCGGGGGGCTTGAAAAGATTGAAGATATTCTTTTTTTTCTGCCATGTTCGAATGAATAGTCTCTGCCTTCTTTTGTTGAACCGCTGTGTGCGTTTGAATACGGATGCAAGCTGGACTGTTCGTTCTATGCTGGACGGCTCCATTGGATGTTGCGGCGTTCCGTTGGTGCATGAGGGAGGAGCTTTTTCTGATCGTCTTTGCACAACGAGCCCTTCCTTTCTCTCTCTCACAGCGGCAGTGGTGGGGTCTCCGGTGGTGAGTGAACACGGGAGTGTCATTGTACGCCTCCTCAAGGGTCTTCTTATGCTTGCAGGGCTACATTGTGTCTGGAGGGCTGAAAATGGCTTGGCCTTCAGTCGATCTCTCTGTGGTCGTTCAGGGTGCCGCGGTTCCTCCTGATGAGGTATGATGTCGGCAGCTAGTTAGAGAGAGGACAGGCTGGCAGGCAGGAGATCGGCTTGAAAGAAGAATTGCTCGAACTTAGATATTGGCACAAAAAAATGATGTGCTTGATTGATGCATGTCCCCTGTGCCTGCGTGCGATGTCGATCGGTCGGTTGGGTGTTGTCTGTACGTGGGGGGCCGGGCTACTATCGATGCTCAGTTTTCTGTCGTTTCTCTCTCTCTCTCTCTCTCTCTCTCTCTCTGTGTGTGTGTGTGTGTGTGTGCGTGTGTGTGTGTGTGCGTGCGTGTGTGTGTGTGTGTGTGTGTGTGTGTGTGTGTGTGCAGAGAGAGCGCGCGCGAGAGATAAGAAAAGAAAAAATGCTATCCGGCACTCTCTTTCTTACGCACATGTTCATTCATGTGTGCGTCTGCTTGCAGGCCGAAGAATACGTTGGAGAGGCAATGACGAGGGTCGGGTTGATGATCCAGAAGATAGATGATGCAACGTTAGAGGTCAGTCAGTTGGGAAGGAAGAAAAGATTCATACCTGAATCTTGCTTTCATCCATGCCCACCCGTTTCGTTGTCTCTTTCTCTTTTTTGTCTTTCTTTCTCCCTCTGTCTTTCTCGCTCTTTGTGTGTGTTTGTGCGTGTGTATGCGTGTGCGTGTGCGTGTGTGTGTGTGTGTGTGTGTGTGACTATGTAAGTGTGTGTGTGTGTGTGTGTGTGTGTGTGTCTGTGCCGTAATTGGACCCTCTGCGTTCATTCATATGTGTGTGTGGGTGCAGAATCATCGCGCGTCCCTTCTGTTCTCTCTACGGGAAGAGCCGAAGACCATGGGAGAAGAGATCTCGCGAACTTGGGGAGAGATTCAGAAACGGTGAGCGTTGTGGGGGGGTCATGGAAAGGAGTGCGGCAAGGAAATTCGTTATTTTTCATCTTTTTCTCTCTCTGTCTCTGTGGAGGGGTTGGGGGCGGGGGGGGGTTGGGTGAGCGTGAGAGCGTGGGCTGACTCAGCTTTATGAATTCGTTCGGCATCTCTGTCTGTTTGTAATGCTCCCTTTCCGTCCCTGTCTGCAGCTCCTTCTGTTTTGGGAAGCGAAAGCGTCTAGCCCATCTCCTGGAGGAACGGTCTCTTCCGAGGTTGAGGCAAGATCTTTTGGAAGCCCTTCAGCTCTTCGTTGGTCCTCTGGATCTCCAGTCTCACCAGATTCTCCTTGAAGGCACACAAAAGCACAAAGAACCTCTGTCTCTCCCAGTCAACAGTACTGTGACACATCAATCTGATGCCGTCTCACTCGAAGAAACAGGAGGCCAGGTAGAAGCGGAAGCGGGGGCGCGTCGATTGACGATGAAGATTTACGGTGCGAAGGTGCCGATACCGGCAGACGGGAGACGACTGAATGCCTTCATCGAAGTCCCTCCGTCTCTTCTTCAAAGCTCCCTGCAGGGGGCTTCGCTTCTTGCCGTCTCGTCATCCGCCACCCACAAAGCTTTCAGGGGTACCACCCTCCACCCTCGCCAGGGTCGTCTCGATCCGGGTCTGGATGGCGGTGTGGCCGTTTTGAAGGGTGTGACCAGAGTGAATGCGGCGGATGACGCTGAAGCGCGAGCACGCGAGAGAGAGAGGGCAAGGAGTGTATATCTGAGTGAAGAGCGATCGTTCAGCCACACAGGCACACACAGCTCGAGAGGTCTTGAGACGTTGAAAGAGAAGGAGAAGAGTACAGTAGACGCAGGACAGGCAGGAAGTGGAAGCGGAGGAAATGGGGCAACGGGACAGGGGGAGTCAGAGAGCGACAGCGGGGCCAGCTTGGTCGTCCGGTCGGCTGAGGCCGTCACACGTGCAGCTCTTTTCTCTCATATGCCTGCGGGATGGGATGAGTTTCCCTCCTCCGTCGTCTGCGAGAGCGGGAGCTAGTCCATTCATGTGCCCATTCGCATGCAGACATCTGACCGGGTGGGTCCGGAATCCACCTACTCACTAGCTCACTTACACACTTACTCAACTGCGACCTCAACCTGTTTCTGTACACACGTTTCATCGAAGCATTGATAACCATGTGCGTGCAGTTGAGCTTGGTCAATCCGACTAACGCAAACTGCGTGCACTTCTTTGAACAAGTACACACACGCTCACACCCACCTTTCATTTTGTCTCGGGCGGGCATGCAGAGAGACAGATAGAAGCCCTCTGTCTCTCCCTCGCTCGCTCCTTGACTGGCCGTGGCCTATCGATCGAGCGGCCAAGGGGGGTGGGGGCTCTTCCCGTCATAGAAGCATCAAGGAGCTTTCCCCGTACTACAAGAGCCTTTTGCCCTCAATCCAAGTTAATGCATTAAATTCTTCCGCGCAATCGACTGTAAATGCATAGTAAGCGACGGTTTCACCATGATCATTACTTATTTCAAAGATGCGCAGCAACCACTGCATGACAGCATATCATTGATATCAATAGGATAGGATAGGATTTATGTCTGGAGGATTGCATGGCCTCTCGCCCCAAATTGCGCCCCCAATGCCGAGTGTCCGACGTGCGGCTTCCCAGGAAAGCGCCTACAGACGCATCTATTTGCATATAGCAATATCCTAGGCAGTATCTACAGCAATATTCGGTTATGTTAAGAGCTACTGGAAGCCCTTAGAATAGACAAAAGGAAGTGGTGCTAGTCAGACTCCAATGAGGCTTCAAGATAGTCTAAGGGTTTAAAGAGTCAGAGATTTGATTCAAAAAAATTCAATGTATGGCGCCATGATCGATGACTTTTCAATCGATTTCAAGTCATTATTGAGTGCAGATTGTCTCAATTTTGCTCAAGTTTGGAGGTTGGTTTCAGAGAGGCAATTCTAAGGGTGTCGGACCTCCCGAGGTGACCGACGACCTCGGGGGTCCTCTCGGGAAAATCCAGATTTTAATTTTTCTTACGTAATCTGATTTTGCACATGCGACAGGCCATTCAGACCGGGCGATTATTTGATCTCAGCGCCGAATAATCGCCGCGTTCAAATTCGAATTCAAACCGCGTAGAATTCGACCAGGCAAAATTAGCTATTCTAAGTATGGACTGCGTAGTATTTGGGTTCTTCGTTTTCAGACCGTGTTAAGGTCTACTTAGAGGGGTTAACGCTGGTGAGTGCTTGCAGAGGTTTAAAGGTCTTCAGGGCTTGATGTTGCTGGAGTGGTTTAGGTCGATCCCTAGTGACAGATTCGATCAATGTCAGGAGCATGGAGCTTTCTTACGATTCGGCGATCGATCTGATTTTATAGTAGTCCTCCAGAAAGTCTTTTGGAAGTCTTTCATGTGATTTCGATCGAAATGCGACAAGCCAAAATCTGTATAGTACAGGACGTTAACGTCCCATCTCTTTTCTTGTTGATCCTTAAAAAGGCAGGTAGCGAGGATTGAACCTATGATCTTCTGTTTGTTAATGTTCGGTCCTCACTGTGACTTGAATTCGACTTTTTCTTTTCAAGAATGTGTGTCTGTATTCAACGCCGGGTATGGACGTTCCGCTGATCGGTCCGAACAGCTTTCGCTGAAGCCTGACTGGCCTGTTGGTCACATTAAGATGGTTATTGATGATATCAAGGCTTTTTTCCCCTCCCTCCCACACGATGCCTTTCTGTTGTCACTTAGAAAGTTCATCATGAGAGTGAAGGCAGAATCTCGACACAGATATATTGTTCTGCCAAAGTTCCGTCCTTTCTGTAAGAAGGAGGCTGGGGGGGCATGTGGAGAGGCATGGGTATCACGCAGACAATATGTGAAGCCTGCTGCCTTCTTGTCCTCTCACAACAGATTCGCAGATGCCATCTCATACCCTATTGATGCCCTACCGGAGATCGTTGACCTTGACTTTCGTACTAATCTGATTCATGTTCATGGACGACTGATTCGACAAAAGGAAGGCTTCCCTCAGGGGAGAACATGCTCTCCTGGGGGGGCGAAATTCTTTGCAGCCTGGCAAGAGTTCTCGGTTGCTGATTCTTTCTCTGTTTCATCTTGGGGAGACAAGTCATGGTTTGGTGCACAATATATGGATGACCGCTCTCTTTTTGTTCGTTTTCCTGGCTGTGCTTCTTCGGATGTAATGAGTCTTCGGGATGCGAGCCCTCCTGCTTTACTTTTGCAAGAAGATCTTTACAGTCCTGAATGTGTCTTAGAAAGGCAGGGAGGCTCCACGGTGCTGGGGCTTCGGATTTTCTTTCTCCAACAGACACCCTCTGTTTTGCTTTTTGCAGCTGCAAACCCTAATCGGGATGCTCTCGTCGAATGGTATCATAACCTGTGTGCTTTTTCCTTTTCTTGCCTCCATGATTTCGATAATGCTCTTCCATTCCCTCCTTTCCCTACCCTGAAGAGATTTAGATTCATCTATGGTTTTTCTTACATTTCTCGGTTGCAGGGAATGGTTGGACAGATGAGCTCGAATGTATTGCGTTCCTTGCTTTCCTGTAATGCCCCTGCTCGTGTTCTTATTGATGAACTGACTTTTCTTTTTCTTGAATGCTTTCTCCTTCGTTGGCCTTTTCGTTTTCTCGTGAAGGTTTTTTCTGATGTCATTGCTCGTTCGAGGAGTCCTTCGTTGATCGCATTATGGAATGAAAGGACTTTCTTTCTTTTTACTGTTCTTGGTTGATTTTGCTACATTCCCTCCTTTGATGATTGATCTTCTTATGTTCTTTTCTACTTATATAATTGAGTGCACTATTCACCTGCTGGAAGCGATAGACAAAAGACAGCAGCAAAGGGGAAAGGGGGGTCACGCGCATCGGTTCTCATGCCTTGTCTTGTCCTTCTCGATTGATCAGATGTTGCATTCTTGGAGTCAGTCCGTCTGATATTGTATGCAGGGTTCCGGTGTGTCAGCGCCATTATATATGCAATCAGACCCATGACTTCTTGCGAATAATGCGCGTGTAGAAGGTGCATACATTAATTATTCACTTTTTTTTCGGCGTCCCCACCCGGATCGCAAAAAAGTGAATTTTTGTATGCATTCTTTTTGTTCAATTATTTGACTTACTCAGAAGTGAGAGCATGCCGTCATATTGACCAATCTTGGAGATGGTGATTGCGGTAGAGTCCACCGTCGGTCCCTTAGCAAACAGTACGTGCATAGCAGGACTGTCTCGGCTGTTGGAAGAGAACTTATCATACTAGAACATTCTTATTGTTATATGTTAATCACTAAGTCATGAATATAAGCGACACGCACCATTCTCTTTTGCTTGGCACTATTTTTGATTAAGTCAATTTATTTAATTCTCATTTTCTTTTTAGTCACGCTTTAATCTGAATGGTGCAGACTAAACTTTGGGCAATCGTCGATGCCTTGGCGTCTGGAACGGCGTCCACCTCAACCCATCTGCTGGTGAGGTCCATATATGTGATTGCATATCGCATGTCGTAGGGTGTCTGTCCTCACTTATGGTCCCGTGACGTCGATTGCCTGGATGATGAATCTTTCTTGTTGTTTCCTTCTCTTTTTCTCTTAACATTTTCGGCATGATTTGATATACTTTTTGATGTCTGCAATCATGGATGACCAGAAAAAATAGTGAAAGATGTTTTGAATGTATTGGTTAATACCTGGGTGCCCTTGGAGTTTATATTCTGCATGCCGGAGCCCGCCGGGTTCCTTTTTGCCCCCCCAAAGTGGCGCTTCGCCGCCGAAAACTTGACTGAACCAACCAAGTGGCCTTTAGAGCTGAAAGTTGGGGGATTTTTTACCTATTCCACTCCCATCAATTCTATGGAACAGAATCTCCAGACTTCAACTATAGCTACTGCACCAGCAGTTTTTTGTTTGCCAGTTTGTTTTTTGAAAAAAATTCATGTCCGCTCCCTTCCGTTTCCATGGCTACTAAAAGTGTAGAGGCAGCCATCGTGGCAGTGAGGCAGTGCAGAAGCATATTTCCAGATGAGGAACCTATCATGGCCCTAATTTTAGTGTTAGAAGGAAAGTCGACCCCCCCAGAAGAAAAGAAAGACAGAGTCCTTAAATTGTTTGACTCGCTCCAATCGAAGATGACCAACTCTTTCTCTGTTTTATTTAAAAATCTGCTCTTGTTGACAATGCGGAGGCCTGAGTACGGGGCCAGGGAGGCTCCAAAAGAAATCCCAGGGCACTGGGTTGTGAGGTGCCGGGCCTTTTTTGACTTGTGCAAGGACGAATTCAATGAATTTCATGATTCATTGAATTGGTTGTCCTACAGATTGTACGTGTCGAACGGCCTTAAGTACTTGAAGTTCGTGTTGAAGTACCGAGTCCTCTCGTTTGCTACTTACCAGACGGACATTCTAACAGGGTTCCTTGGACCTCACTACGTGTGGGGGAGGGTCGTTCTGGGACTGGAAGAAGTAGATACCTCAGATGAGCAGGACGACATTCCAAAAGGTGATTCGATACATCTTTCTCCCCCAATGAAGCAGTGCTGGTCACACTGCGGAGGGGTGTTTGGACCTGTCCCAAGGGTATATGTCTGTCCTTCAGACCTTCTACTTCTGCTCTTGTGGGTTTCCCTCCTACTCCTTTATGCCCCTTCAAAGATTTAGGCGGTGGGAGCGGTGACATCGCGGCTTGCAACATGGCCCAGTCTGGAACTGAGCTCAAACAACAGTGAACAACACCTCAGAAATAAAAGTCTATACACATTGCTAAACAGGAAACTGCTGGTGCAGAGGCTATAGGTTGAGTCTACAAATTCTGTTCCATAGAATTGATGGGAGTGGAATGGGTGAAAAATCCCCTAACTTTCAGCTCTGGACGTGAAGTAACAGCTAGTGAGCGTCGGAGCAACTCAGTGCTAGGCTATAGCTTCACCTAGATATGATCTCGATCTCGTGGCCTCATCGACAGAAGGAGTGTTAATGTACGGTCTTGCTGCTTAGCTTTTAGATAGGCCAGTTTGATGCAGTACTTTCTGCCTGACTGCAATTATGCATACTTCATCGATCCGACGTGCGTACTGCATGCATGTGCATGCATTTTTGCGTCACCTGTGCTCGCTTTGCGCACAGGCCGTGAAGCTTCGACTTGGCGCGGATTGACTTGACTTCGTTGGTGCCACTTTACGGCTATTCCCTTCTTTATGAGCGGTAGCGGATAGAAGGGAACCCGTCAGCGTGTTGGTGGTCAAGAAACTTTATGTACTGGTCTTGCTGCTTGCGTCCCATCATGTCCTGTCCTCTGCTTCTTGGTTGAACTTCTTGGCGGGAGACGAGAATCTGTCCCAGGGCGAAGGTGACAGATCGGAAGAGAGCGCCCGACTCTTGTGTGAAGTCGGTACAAAAGCCTGGCTCCAGGTGAAGAGGCTCAGACAAAGCTGCACAGACAGAGCCGCCTGGAGTGCGTTCCATTTGGCATACAGGCCTGCCACTTCCATAGGGAAGGGAAGTGCTCCCAGAGCAAAGGGAGGCAAAATGCTCCAAGGGAACGGAGATGTTTGGAAGTGGTTCTCATCCTTGTATATGGATGAAGTGATCGTTGATGCTGGTGACGGAATCCAAAGCACCAAGATGAGGTCGTGACTACGAGAGACGCAAAGAGCAGCTGCCTCTGTCCCTTCTGCCAAGTTACCGATTGAGATTCTTTAAATTTGTGTTAGGAGAGCAAGTGAGAAAGAGTGAATGAGGCTGCCTGGTCGTCCCGGGAGCTGACATCACGTAAAGCAACAGCTAGTGAGCGTTAAAGCAATTCAGTGCTAGGCTATAGCTTCACCTAGATATGATCTCGATCTTGTGGCCTCATCGACAGAAGGAGTGTTAATGTACGGTCTTGCTGCTTGGCCTTTTAAAATTAGATAGGCCAGTTTGATGCAGTACTTTCTACCTGACTGCAATTGTGCATGCTTCATCGATCCAACGTGCGTGCTGCATGCATGTGCATGCATTTTCGCATTACCTGCACTCGCTTTGCGCGCAGGCCGTGAAGCTTCGACTTGGTGCGGATTGACTTGACTTCGTTGGTGCCACTTTACGCTGGAGGCCACTTGGTTGGTTCAGTTGAGTTTTCGGCGGCGAAGCGCCGCCTACATATGGGCGGGGGGGGGCAAAAAGGAACTCAGCGGGCCCCGGCATGCGTGCAAATTGATTCAACCCTCCCCCCATGGTTTGCTCCCTCTCCAACAATGGCGCACAACAAAGGGCGGAAAACTGCCCCGGGGGAAGACAAGAACTGCTTGGGGAGAGGTTCCGCCGAGGCAGACCATGAGCCTCCCCTCCCCTCTACCAAGCTTCCGAGAATCAACCGATTTTGCAAAACGTTGGCTACTATTATTCTCCTTCTGATATTCGGTCAGGCAAGCAGACGGAAGAAAAGACACGCTCCTATGCATTCCTTGTCTCCCCTGCCTTCCTTATCACCTATAGCAAGGGATTTTAGCAAGGTTCAGCATTAAATTTTTAAGTATAAAAAACATCATGCATACAAACATTGTAAAGCACCATGACAATACTGTTAGTCCACTTAGACATGGACTAAGACTCTATACTAAAGAAACTAGTAAAAATTTAATCTAGATGGAAACGTATATACTTTATGGCTAGTACATTAGCTAGTTTTCTAGCTATAGTTGCATTATTCCGGCTATGCATCATGATCTATCATTAAAGTTAAAATAAAAAAAAAAAAATCAAAGAAAGTGGTGTTACACACTGGTGTATCATATTTCATAACAGATTTCAGAAAGCACCATTGTTAAAAAAACTTGAATGCAGCAAACAAACAAAACAAATGTCTGAAGAAACGAAGCTGGGCGCAAAGCGTCACAGCAGTGTGCCAGATGGAAGAAACGTTTTTTTCTTTCCTCTTTGCATGTCTGCATTTAACTTGTCTCTCAGCTTGTTTCAGTCTATCTTCTCAACTTGAATGCAGCAAACAAACAAAACAAATGTCTGAAGAAACAAAGCTGGGCGCAAAGCGTCACAGCAGTGTGCCAGATGGAAGAAACGTTTTTTTCTTTCCTCTTTGCATGTCTGCATTTCACTTGTCTCCCAGCTTGTTTCAGTCTATCTTCTCTACTCTCTTCCACTCGTCTGACCTAGCGTCTGACGCACCCTCAGACCCTCCTAGCTCGAGCCATTTCTTTGCCCGAATCACTTGACTATCAGTGCTGTCACAGTGTCACTGCTGTTCGAAACATTTTCTCGTCATCCTCATCCTTGCCCCGACCTTTGGTTCAGTCTCTCTCCAGAAAGAGGCTTTTTTTTTTACACTCAGGGTCTTGCTTTTTCATCTCTCTTCCGTCGTTCTATAAGTTCATGGCAGTCAACTTAATTCCCAAACCAAACCTTGTGCGTGACACATAGAATGTCCGCCTCTAGCTCCCCTAGAGGTCCGTCCGACGGCATCCCACGCATGCCTGCATGGATGCATACGCCTCTCACACCGACATGACAATCTCTTTTCTGTTCATCTTTCTTGCCTTCTCTCATACTTCCCTTCCTTACGTTTCTCTCCCCGCATTCCGGAATTTCGTTTTCTCCCTTTCGAATCTCGGCAAGATGGAAGGAAGCATGGAATCAAACCTGACTCGGACCATCTGCCTCCAAGGTATTCAAAGCCTGTGCTGTTTGACAGCAGACGTATCGGACAGACTTTCTTTTCTCGTTCTATATATTCGATGCATGCCTCTCCCCCTGGGACTGACTCGCACATGGGGCAGAAAAAATAAATCGGCCGAAGGGCTGACAGGGCCGTTACCATCGGTTTACCGACAGACTATTAATATCGATATATGGTTTGTTTCCCTCCGACAGACGAACAAGTGGACAGCCAGCCGACTGTGCGTTCCGACGGACAGGCAGTATTGACAAAATTGGACGGACAGCGTTGCTTGCAGCCAGACAAAGCGACGACTGCGAGTTTGGCTCCTCTCTCAAACAAGAAAGGAAGGCCCGATGAGAAAGAGGAAGGAAGGAGGAGGGAAGCTTATGAAGATGAATAACATACGTGGTCGTCCACTCAAGTGTGCTCGTTCGTTTGTTCGCTCAACAAATCGACCGGCCAGCGAGTCATTCTCTCTCTCGACTTTTCATTTTTGGACACGCAAGACGCAGAGAGGTGAATGAATAAATAGAGAGCGGAACAGACGGACAGACAGACAAACAGAGAGCTAGAAAGAGAGAGAGAGAGAGAGAGAGAGAGAGAGAGAGAGAGAAAATCAATCTCTATCACTCCCGCAACCCCACCAGGATCACAGAACGGATGGGGGGGATGGCCACGAGAAAAGACGAAAAGATTCCCACCTGCACATAGATAGATGAGTCAAGCAAGTGAGAAGGAAAACAGGAATCCTCGTATGCATGCACGGGTGGAAAGAAGAGAGAGAAACGAAATTCATTACATGATGAGACATTCTTGGCGCCAGGTACAAAAACATTTCCTGCAAGAACGTGCGTACAAGGAGTAAAAGAGGAATTCGGGCTGCTGACTGGCTGCTCGAGCAAATTCAGGCTAGTCCAATGAATGAGTGAACGAATGAATGAATGAATCAATCAATGAATCAATGAATGACGCGCAAGCAAAGAAAAAATGAATACGTCGGATGGAAAGAAACAAATGCAATTCAAACCCGACCACAATATCCGAACCCAATAATGCATTCGACAGGAAGTTCGTCAGTCAGTACCGACTTCCGGCCAAGCAGCTGTTGAGGATATCGAGGGGAACCTTTATGCAGGAAGACCAAAACAAATTCAGAAGAGATTGATCGACTCACCATTCCACAATGGCTCCCTCGACAGCAAGGCGAAAGTACAACAAAACAGACAGTCAGACAGGCAAGAAAGCTGAACGAAGCACTCACTCAGCGCTTACCAGTGTGAAAGCAATAGCGCTGTAGGGAGCAGACTCGGGCTCCTCCAAGATCAAGTAAGAGGTTCCCACACCGTGGCAGCTCGACCCGACCGCCAGCCCGCGCACTCGCTTGTCCGTTAGACGACTTAACCTGCGTGACGTACGACCAGAGCGTTTGAAAGAGAAAACTCGACGAAGCAAACTCTTCTGACAGGCCGACGTGTCAAGCTACTCTGATTGAGAGTCAGTTTCAAAAGAACGGGTAATCCCAAAACCCAGGAACTACCTCAGCACAACAGGAAAAGATGCAGGGAAACAAAACCAACCTGAGGGTGACCTTCCAGAGGACCCCCCCCACCAGCCCCGTGATGCATGCACAGTTCAGCGCAAGCTCCGCGTTGCCGCCCAAAAAGGGCGCCGCCTCTCCCGCGATTGCTGCAGAAGCCGACCGCAGAGCCGCACTTTTTGCTACGAGGGGTGACAGCCCAATGGCACTGGCAGCAGCGACCGTTACGACCAGTGAGATGAATGCGACAGCAAGCGTGGTGATCACGTACTCTCCCACGATCGGACGCCAGTGCTCCAGCCTCAAGTACATCGGGACGGAGAGGGCCACAACGGCCGGCTGCAAGAATGACGATCAATGGACGGATGCACGGATGAATGAGTGCTCTTTACGCAGGAAAAACCTGCAATCTGCAATCACCACGCATACACTCGCTTGTTTGTTTTGGTGTAGATCTGCACGCAGATATGTGCGAGCCTACAGTCCAGTTCTTCAACATTTAAACATGTTTGCGGTCAACGCCGGTCACCCGTCAGACGCTTTTCGCCACCTGAAAGGGGAGTCCAATTTCTTTAACCTACATAGCCTGAGAGGATGCTTGCAAAGACGAAGAGAAGATATGTGCGTGTGCGTGTGCGTGTGCGTGCGTGTTTGCGTGCGTGCGTGTGTGTGTGTGTGTGTGTGTGTGTGTGGTTCTGTCTGTCTCTCTCTGTGTGTATGTGCGTTTGCGCGTGTGTGTGAGTAGGTGGATGCCTTTCTGTCCTACCTTAGACTAACAGATGGACCTCCAGGAGGTACAATCAAAATTCCGCCTCTCCTAATCCTGCCTGCCCCCAAAACACACACACGCACGCACGCACGCATACGCGCACATGAAAAGAGAATTGATCTTTGAAAGACAAAAACTTAATTCAGAAGAAATGAAGCCCACAGAAAAAAGCACCTGTAGCAGGTAGAGGTAAACGTTGCCAGCCCCCACCCACCGATCCGACCCCCGGAGACCCTCAAACAAGTTGAAGCTTGCATGAGTGATCACCTCAGACCGAAGAAAGTCGGTCCAGTTCCCCCCTTTTCCGGTAGCCAAAGCTGCGGCGAGGACCCACACGGACAGAAGGGTGAGAACTTGGGGGTTCAGAAGAGGATGGAACCACCTCCCAACTGCCCTGCTTTGAAGGCGCCTCCCCCATAAGAACACGAGTGGAATTTCCAGAAGAAAGAGGAAAAAATTCAGCCACCTGCATGCAGAGAAAATTCACCCATGACGGAATTATTCACTGAGTCCATTTGACAAACGGGCGCGTGGGGAGTTCAAGGAGGACGGAGAAGAGCTCGACCGACCGAGACGGACACCACAAAGAGACCGCACACGCCTTGAAGTCCTCGAAAGACCCCAACACCAGGGACCCGATGAAGAGGCACATCGTGAACAAGGGAGGAATCAGATAGGGTAGAGCTCGGCACACTTTTCCGAAACAATGCAATCGTACCGATGGCCCCGCTGTTTCTTTGCTCACTTCCTCAAAAGGGGTTTGGCCCATGGGAGGCGTTGGGTCTCCTTGCAAGGTTGTGCCCAGATGGATGAAAGATACTGCAGGTTGCAGAACTCCCACGTGACACCCAATTTCCATCTGGTCTACCGGATCTGTGTCTGCGTGCTTCTCCGACTCTTCGGAACGTGTCTCCAATCCCCTGTCTTTGTCTGCATTGTCGTTGGTTGAACTGTCCACTACCCCCACCAACCTGTGCAGATTTCTGCCTGAAGGGCCCGGACTCTCCAAAGCCCCCGGAGCTTCCGTCCCTTCCACACCGGGCGGGGGGGTTCTAAACAATTCCCTTGTCTCTCCATCAGGGAGGCGGGGGGGTTGCTCAGCGAAGCCACGATAAGTTGAGGGAAGGTGCGGGGGGAGACTTTCAATCACGCCACTGTGACAGCCTGAGGAGGACGCGTAGGAAGAAGGTTCCCCCACTGAGGCGGAGGCTCTACCCCGGCCCGTCTCGCAGTCTGTCACTTCTTCTCTCTCTGGCTCTGACTTGCAGTTCTCCGACCTGCCCGCCTGGTTTTTGGCAGAGTCTTCGTGAATCTTGACGCACGCACACGTCCTCTTACAGAGAAGAGCAGAGACAAAGGCCCGACAGCGAAGAACCAGTTCAAACAGCCACCCAGCTCCGACGGCAGTCAACGGCATCAAGACTATCAAGAGGGCCACTAGCTTAAGCCAGTCCGACCACCCGACTGAATCCTCAGCCGCCAAGACAGGAATCGCAGCAAGAGAGGGCACGAAGAGCATAATCAAAATCCCCAGCAGCGGCCGAATCGCACCCACATCCACCACAGCGACCAGCTTGGGAAACCATTGTGTCTTACTGGAGAAGAGGTGACCGATCAGCAAGATCACCAACAAAAGAACCAGACCCGCGACAGACCCAGGGAACTCCAGACGCAAAGCTCGCAGGAGAAGATCGCAGCCGTCGGCAATCACAATGAGAAGCAAAACGACGGCAACAAATTGGACAGTGCTGACGGCCCACTTGCAGAGCAGCGTGCAAATTACGGTGCAGCAGCTGTCCCCCATCCTCGCTTCAGACTCAGGCATGCACAGCTGTCCGCCTCCCGTCTCTCTGTGCTCAATTTTCGTGATCACACGTCTTTCAAAGGGTAGCATTTTCATGAGCGCACAGTCAAGCAGGCCGTGGCCGGACGACTGCGGAATTTCGGCACAGTCAGGGATACCAACGGTTTGGCTAGCGGTGACATGCTGTGCCAATCCAATAGAGACGTCTTCTCTCGTGTCTCTCCATGCATGCAGACTTTCAGGTTTCGAAAGATCGACCATCTGACGCAAGCAAGCTTGCGAACGGCCCCGGAAAGCAAGAAAAATGAGAACTTCACGATTGACGCACGCCGGCCAGCCGACCGGGCGGTCGCGCCGACCCCCCCCCCCCNCCCCCCCCCCCGCGGGAAAAGCCGCAGAACCCCCCCTCCCCCAGGAAAAAAGCCCGGGGAGGCAGCCTGTCGCTTTCCGGGGCCACTGACGCACGCATGCATGACGACGCGGGTTCATGCACGCTTTTCTGGACCATTTGGGGCGGGATCTTTCCGGGGCCTTTTTTTGGCGAAAGACTGCGTGCATGCATGAGCTGGGGTATTTTTGTTTTGTAAGTGCCCCCCGCTTCGCTTTCCGGGGCCATGCATGCGGACCCATGTATATGCATGCGCGCGAACCGGGGCCCAGCGCCGCTCGGCCAGCGCGTCCGCCAGGCCGCGGTGCCGCGCTGGTGCAGAGTCGGCCCCCGGCCGCAGGCGCATGAAGGTAATGCGCTCTAGCCAATTACGGCCGGGCGCCGGGGGCCGTAGCCGTCATCAGGCTTACATTTTTTTAGCTCTATAGTACTCTATAGTAACTCTAATCGTAACTTTACAACTTTTCTATTTCTGTATGAATGTTTATCAATGAATGAATAAATGAATAAGTGAGACAATAAAAGAATAAATAAATCAGTGACTATCAATGACCAAGCTAGATGAAGCCAAGCTCTTCACAGTCAATATTTACGCAGCAAATACATTTTTCATGTTCAACAATTTGGATTATTTTCAAAAAAAAAAAATGCTAAATTATTTTGGTAAAGAGATTTTACCAGCCACAGTTTTAATCAGATTTATTATTTTAAGTTTCCATAGCGAGAGCAAATTGCCAAGCAAAGTCCATCATTAAACTCAACAATCTGCCTTGCATGTTGTGACCTGTTGAACGCTAGACACCTATTATGGGCCGATGGCGAGGGTGTATGATGATGATGATGTATGATGATGATATTTCATGATGGCCTAAAGACCGATCAATAACGATAATGATGATGCTGATGATGAACGTACGGCGGATGGCTCGGCCGGCGGTCGAATGGTTACATTTATTGCATGCATATGATCGGGGTATCAAAATTCAAACTTTCTGTTCAACCAATCCAAGAGTGTGCCCTTTTCTGTCTTTCGTTACATTGCGATATGTAGTTGTTCGCTCTAGCCGGAGTTGATCGCCCGAGCAATCATGCTGTAATGAATTAAGTCAAAGAGTAAGATTATCCTGAAAACGTCTTTCCAGTCATGCACTAAGTTGAGTACTAAGCTTGCATTTAAGTCCGTCCATGCCTATGTCGTTCTATGGGCGCGCCCCTAATGTTGTATCTGTATTGGAATTAATATCAGAATTAATTCCACTTACGTGCATGCTCATCTTGTCTGTGTAACTATCCTGACT
>JAHBMJ010004984.1:51971-75889 GCA_018398765.1 Chromera velia | reverse complement strand
CAGAAGAATAGATCCAAAAGAAGGAGCAGATCTATCTCCCGTTATGCCAGGGGGGGTTAGGAATCCCTTTTTTCCGTCATATCACGCCGGCAGCGCTAGTAGGCTGCGGTGCGCAAACCCTCGCCGCAGTCAGAGGCAGGCTTACCGATCAAGGTTTTGCAACGCCAACACAATCGGATTTTGCCGGCCTGCATTGGGTGAAAAGAGTGGCACAGGCATATACGGACTGCAGAGGGGGGGTGCAGAGGGAACTCGGACAGAACCATATTCCCCGGGTGTTGCAAAGTGAGTGGGAGGAGAGAATTGATGATTTCTTAATTCATGAGAGGGGGGAGATACAGTACTTAATGATTGAAGCCCTCCACCTTGTTCGTAGAGAACAACTTCTGAATGCGCTGTCCCCTCCAGGGAAGGCATGTTTGAAGTCTTGTTCAGGCACAGGGGCTTCAGCTTGGCTCACTGCGATGCCGTCCTCTGGATGGACAAAAATTTCTCCCATGCTTTTCACCACCAACGTTCGTCTCCGTCTGGGTCTTCCCATCCCAGAAATCAAACGGAACCCGATCTGTGCTTGTGGGGCTACGCTGGACCATGAAGGTCAGCATGCACAGACTTGTGGCACGGGGGGGGGAGTGTGGTGGAGACATGAACAGATGAAAGATGCATTCTGCTCTCTTTTGCAGGGGCTCCGTCATTGCTATGTAATAAGGGAGCCAACCTTCGGACAGTTAGGCTTGTCTACTCCCACCCTTCTCGTCAATGAGAGACAGAAACGTCCCGATTTCCTTGCAGGTCTCCCATCAGGAGACACCGTACTAGGAGATGTCGCAGTGACCCATCCATTCTCAATTGATGCCAACCGCCTGCAAAGATTCACAAAAACAGCAGGGTCGGCAGCAAAGGCGATGGAGAAGGTCAAAAATGACAGGTACGGTGAAATCTGTCATGAAATCGGATTTCGGTTTGTTCCTCTTGTGTTTGAGACATATGGGAGACCAGGAGAGGGGACAATTCGTTTTTTGAAAGAGATAGCGAAGTTGGGGGCCGGAAGAGTGAGAGGAGGAGAGGGAGATGAGGCAGTGCAGACAAGGCTGATGGACCGGTATTATAAAGTTCTTTCCTGCACGCTACAGCGTTTCGTTGCCGCAAATCTTCTCTGTTCAATTCACAGCAGGAGGGGAACCAGAGGGCCCTTCCAGCCTGAGTACCTTCTCGGTAGGGAGGTCGCAGCGTTCTCCGGGTCTTTCAACTCGGAGGGCGCAAACTAAGCGATCCTTTTATAATTGATTCTTTGTATACAAACAAGAAGGGAAAAAAAGGGGGGGGCAAGCGCATGAAAAGAAAGGAAGAAAAGAAGGTTGAGAAAATGAGGGGCAGATTAATGGGGGGGGTCTCTTTGAAGTTGTTCTCTGCCGTCAAAGGGTAGCCTTTGCCAAGGGGACAAACTTTTAGAAAGTTTTTGCCCTGCCTCTCCCCTCTTTTCGTTGTTCTCCAAGTTCTACTCTACCGCCGCTTAAGAAATAAGCCGCAGTAAAAGTGATCAATGAGCAGTGTTCCTAGATTCAAAACAGATGGGACGAACCGGAACCTTTTGACAGACTAGGCTAGATCCACCCCTCATACACGGGGACGCGGCATGTATAAGAAAAACCTCAATCACAGTTTATGTTGTTCTTACTAGCCTTCGATCTAAAAACCTAACTTCATTCTATTGCCTATAACTTCAACAGAACAAGAGAAGATTGCTGGAGCAGTAAAGATAAAACTCCAGATGACGATAATTAGAGCAGCATCCGCCTGTATCAGGAGTGCATGAAACAGGAGGCCGGGACAGTGGAAGAAAAATAGAATGTCGCTAGTGTCTGCAGGAGGGCTGACGGCTGTACAGGCCCCCACGGAGGAGGGCAACTGAGCTTAAAAGGCCTAGATTTAAATTCAGAACTGACTAGACATTGACATGCATCAATGGAACCACTATAAAATTCGTGAAAATAAAAAAAAAAAAGTTGTTCCCTGTAATTTTACGCTTTGTCAGACTCAGACTTTGAGTTCGATCATCTGTTTGTTTTTTCAGTTCTGAGGTAAAAGGTCCGATTTCTAAGGTTTAACGCGCAAAAAACTCAAGTTTTTGCAAAAACTGAAAAACTGGAGACCGATCTAAATTCTGGCCGAGCTATGCCGAGCTAAATCGAAGCAGAGAGACAAGTTGAGATAGGTTGATAAGTCGTGACGTGATCATTGGGGTAAAAGAGGGTGTGCGACTGCAAAGTGTGTGCAGCTGGCCGTCAGGGGGAGAACACCATCGTCGTCTAGCCTCTCCATCGGCCCCAAGTGTGGCGGTTAGAGTGCGGGGAACCTGTCTGGAAAGCCTTCGCTTGCGCAGATCAGTCTCACGTGAATCTTGGGTGTTGACGACTAGAAAGAACTTTTTGGGTTTGTTCTCATGCAGCGATTCCTGCAGTCTAGTGCCGCTTTGGTGGTGTGCACTGAGGCATTCAGGTCTGCTGGGTTCGGTGCGTCACCCTCACGTTCGGTGTCTCGCACTCAAGGAGCACCAAACAGCCGTCTCCTCGCCTCAGATGTCGACGAAGAGGAGAATGCTCTCAACTCGAGTGTCACAACGCTCCCCGAACCCTCGGAGGCTGACTTTGCTACAATTTTGGAACCTCAAAACCCTCTGGAGCCAGGACAGAGGGTGAAGTTCCCGAAGAAACTGTTGAAGCCGAAGGATAACTACGTTTGGTCAGATGAGGAGTGGGCGGAGTTGGAAAAGATGAAAGAGGAAGAGCAGGAGACGACGGATCTGGACAATGTGATCATGCAATTCATTGAAGCAGAGGACGCAAACGTCGCAGGAGTGACGTATAACAACTTGAGGGTCGTCTCGCAAGACGAATTTGAACAGAGGTCCATTTCGCTGCCGTCTCGCTTTCTGTCCCTGTCTCTGTCTCCTTCTTTGATTTCTTCTGTCTGGCCTTCTCATTTCATTCACTTGTTCACAGGAGCACCTCCCTTTTGATGGTTCCCCCTTGCTTTCTTCTCCCTCACGAGAACACCCATGGGGTACCCCCCCTTTCATACTTACCCTCTCCTCACTTTTAATCTGTCACAAAAGCAAGCACATCCGTGTTCATGCTCGCTCCTCTCCGGAATAGCCTTAGTCACAGGAATATCCCGCCCTTTCCTACTTCGCCCTTTCCCCTACTTCCTTGCAATCAGACACAAGAATACCCACCCCCCTTTGTATTCTTACCCCTCCGCCCCCTTCTCTTTGAACCAGTCGCAAGAGCACCGATGCACCCCCGTTTTCAAGCGTGTTCTTCTCCTCTTCCATCCCTCACCCCATCTTTCCTCCTCTCTTACACGTAAAGGCGCCTGTGTTCTTTTGTAAACGGCCTCCATCTGTACTTTTCTGTGCACGCGTCCATCTCGTCTGTACCCTCCCGAGTTGACCCAACGGATTTTCTTTCATTCCTTTCCGTGTTTATCGCCGAGGAGGCTGGCAGTCGTTCGCGATTCTTGTCCTCTATGTTCTTCATCTCTGCCCACGTGTCAATGCACAAATGCAGATTCCGTCAGGTGATCGACATGATGCCAGACGCACCGATGCAGAGGAACATGGTAGAGCGTCTAGACGAAATTTTGAACTTCAGAAGGGAGTACTACACTGAGGGCGTGAGACTGAGAACAGACGGAGAGAAACTGGCAACAGAAATTTTGCAGGTCCGTGAGTCAGTCACTCTGTCAAAGGACATCCAAGAAAGAAGCTGCAGGAATGTCAGAGCAAGGACGAGCGGCCGGATCCAGAACTACTCTTTTGTCTCTCCCTATCCTTTCCCATTTCACCCAAAGAAGTGGCTTTGCATTTGTTCTATCTCAATGCAGTCATGCCGTTGGCTTCTTATCTCGTCAATCCCATCTGTCTGACATCAAAGAACGCAAAAGAGACCATGCAGTCTGACATTTTGCGTTCCCTTTCCGGTGCACCAGGACAGCTGAGCGTCTTGTTTTCTTTTGTCTGCTGCCTCCTTCATTCCTTCCTCCCTTCCTTCCTTCCTTCCTTCCTTCCTTTCTCTCTTTCTTTCTTCAGGTAGTTGCGAATGACGAAGGAGAGCTCGAGTGGTCCCTCCCCTGGGACAGGAGGGAAAAACTTCGGAAGACTTTCGAGCAGAAGCACAAGGACGTCACGGACGAGGCACTTTACATGCTGCAGGTACGTTCGTTGGTTTTGTGTGTCGGAAGGGGTGATTTTTGCAATGGTGGCTGTGTTGTGAGATATGCATGTATCCATCCGTGTAGCAATCATACAGATCGATCATGTGCTTGCATGTCCTAGCTGGTTGTTCCTTCCTGCATTGATTCTTTCAGCAGCGCCGCACGCACGCACTGAGAGAGAGAGGGAGAGAGAGAGAGAGAGAGAGAGAGATGCCGCTCGAAATTTGAAGTCAAAAGGAGACGCCATTGTTCCCTCCTTCTGTTTCCTCTCCGTCGCTCTTTCTTCTCCTTGTTTTCCGGGAAGGGGCGGTATGGGCGGAATACTTTGGCTGTCTGTCGAGGCACTGTAGGGAGCTTTGGTTCTTTCCGTACACTCCCCGTTGCTCTTCCATTTCTTTCACCTCATTTCCAGTGCGCGCGTCAGCACGAATGTGACAATCGGAGTCCACTTTCTTTTGTTACGTGTCACTTTCCAAAGCTGATCTCCTGTCTCGATTTCCTTCTATCGCCTATGGCCCCCCTCTCTCCCTCCCAGGAATGGGCGATGAAGAGCGAAATGGACGAGAGGGTGCGTTACTTTTCGGGTCTGGGGAAGTTGTGCATGCACTACTGGGCAGTGGCCGCGTGCAAGCACCAACTGGAGGTGACCAGGCAGAGAGAACCTCGGTGAGTGAGTGAGAGGCGTTGAGAGGTGCAAGTGGGGAGCTCTTTGGGTTTTCCAATCCCTTTATTCGTAGAGAGGTGTGACTAGATTCACAGAAAGAATGGTTTGTTTTGTCTCTTTCTTTCTTTCTTTCTTTCTTTCTTTCTTTTTCTTTCTTCTTTCTTTGTTTCTTTCTTTCTTTCTTTCTTTCTTTCTTTTCTTTCTTTCTTTCTTCTTTCTTTCTTTCTTTCTTTTTTTTTTTTTTTCTGTCTTTTAGAAACTGCGGGGCCCTGAGTGAGCATGAGCATCAGCATACGCTCGCGTTCGCTTGGGTGAAGGTATGCGTGTGAGTGCGACATTGAGGTCGGATCCTCCCACCATTTTTTTTTCTCCCTTGTCATGGTTGCAGACTCTGGGTAGCAACCTCTCCTCCTGCTCGTTACGTCGAGTTGCTGATGGCAACAGACAGAGAGTACTGGGAGGTCACGATTAAGGAAGACCTGGTGGACAATCCCAGACCCGATTTTTCTCTGGAGGCTCTGCTCGACACCCTCACGGTGTGTTTGTTTGTTTGTTGTGCGGAGGGAGGCAGGTGTTTGTTTGGACAGAGAGTCGAGACACACACACGCAGTTCTTTTTCTTCGATCGCTTTGGGGTGGTCCAGCCCGGTGCTCGCTTTAGATTTCCTTGTTCCTGCGTGGAATCGAGATAACACGACGCGGCCCTCGTTTTTCAGATAATTGTCATTTCTTGTGTGAGAGCACAAGGAGATAGTTTGTGCACCTGTGCACGTGAATGTGTGTGTGTGTGTGTGTGTGTGTGTGTGTGTGTGTGTGTGCGTATGTATGTATGTATGTATGTATGTTTCTTTGAATATGTGTGTGTGTGTGTGTTGTGTGTGTGTGTGTGTGTGTGTGTGTGTATCTGTATGCACCGGCGCGTGTCTGTGTGAGGCCGTGTGTGCATGGAGACACTCACTTGCGTAGTGCATATGTGCACTCTGTCTCCTGCCGCCGCATTCTTCGCGTATGTCGTCCTAAAAACGACCCTTGGTATGTACTCACAACCCCCCTCCCCCCATGCGTGCAGGACATGATGGGTGAACTTTTTAAGCGCATGGCCCTCGCGTCTCGAAAGCAGGTGATCTGCACCACAATGTTCCGAGAGCTCGGCACAGTCATCGGGGCCATTCGGACGGATGTCCGGGCGAAACAGATGGCAGACAACCCGGACGCAGTCTCCCTAGATACGCCAGACACACGTAAATGGGATTTGATGCTGAAGGGGGATTCGGAGGATCTGATCAGGGCACTGGCAAACCCGAAGGTAAACAACCCGAGCCTCAAGCCGCGCATCCGTACACAGTATGGAAGAAAGGACACCGGGCTCTATGATTGAGCTTGCGAGCCGTAGTTTATGTGCCAACTTTATGAATGACAAAGTGACATTCAAGTCTGCACCGTGTGTAGACTGCAACTTATTAAGGGACTTCGTTTTTTGCATCAAATTTTGTTTACATATGATGTTATATGTAAAAATGGGGATATGCGAGTGACAATGCATACATTCACTTCAACTTTAAGGCTTCAAACTAGGCTGTATAACCTTTAAACTCACTAGATTTTAAAGTATAACTTTAAAATGAAAAGTTTAAATGAATATTGATATTATAAGCGATAACGATTTTGAGTCTAACTGTTTAAAAGAATTTCGATAAATTCCGATCATCACGATTCACGAATCCCGATGGTACTCTTCAAAATGGAGAGAAGCTTCCAGAACTTGTTCCAGAAGAGGCGCAGTCCCAGAACTCTAGTCACAAAGAGGACTAAAGACTCTAGTAGTAGAGAGAGGAAGTCGAAAGGGACCTGGTCAACACTGGAGGCTAGAGCTCTCCATGAGTACTAGTAGGTCCATAATTATCCATGATTCAGGAAACAAGGCTGCTCCTACGTATAAACTGAACTCTAGCTATAGGTATGATCTGTAAAGTTATTTTTATAATAAAGTCTGACTACAGACTTTGGACTTTAAAACTTTTTTGGTTTTAAAATTTTAAAAATAAAAAGCTTGAATACGTTGATGTGTCGTTTTGGATTGTTTATAGCCTTTTAAAACATTCAAAAGTTTTTTAATATATGATAAAAGACTTTTAAAGTGCATTTCAAAAGTTATATTTTAGAGTCTACAGACTCAAAACAGACTTTATAAACTTTATTTCACTTTAAAACTATACAGATCACACCTAGACTTAACTATAACTGAATGCTCACAGACTGTTGTTTGTCATTGGAACATGATGGCTGGTAGGTTAAGTCACCTCATCATCATTATGATTAGCTATAATAATTGGGATTAGGATTAGGCTTTATGTTCCGGGTTTGTCCTAGTTTGTCCCGAGGTCCACTGCCGGGGGATGCCGGGGGATGGCTTGCATATAAAAGGTTTGATAGTCTCCTCAAATTGAAATGATCTAACTGTTAAGGACATACTGCAGTTTCGTCTCCCACGTGATTCCGTAAGGAATAGACAACTGTATGTCTAAACCTCCCTGAACCTAAGTGCCACTTAAAGAAATATAATCAAGATAATCTCTATCTGCAGCATCATTTTTCAAGAGACATTCCACGCTTGCGGCGTAAACGGTGAAGATACCGTCCAGATATGTGGTTTTGGCTTTCAAGACACCGTAAGTGATCCGTGCCTGCAGTACGGACTTTCAAAATTCAAACTTATCCAAAAGTGCCGCTTAAACTTTCAAGTACTTTCAAGTGGTAGTTAGGTTTAGGGAGGTCTATGTCTAGGCTGCTCAGCTGTCAGATATGCAGCGCGTGATGTTCAAGGGCTCAGACCTGGGCTCTCGGAAAGACATGGAAAGACGTACGATTACGTACGATGGAGAAAAGGCATATTATTAATATGTTTTCAAACTGAGGCATGGCTGAATCGATCACGTCAACATTTTCATGCAACACTTCTTTTCGGGGGAACAGCTCTGGTGCATGCAAGGCATTCCAAGCCGCGTTCCGAGCATTAAATTCCGAGCATTTCCGACCATTTTCCGGATGACGCTTCCAAAATTCTCAAAGAGAAGCATGTGAAGTCAATGATGGATTGTTCGACACGGTTTTTCGGATGTCACCCTGTCTGACCAGAAAATCAAATTCCAGCTGGCTTGCTTTCTTGAGCTCAAGGTGGTTCTGCTACTTTCGAGAGTGCAAGCTGGATCGATCACCTGCCTTTTCCGTCCGAATCCTGACGACCTTTACGAGACGAGACGGGACGAGACGGGCAACTCGAGCGTCAGTACTTTCTGCAGAGCCCCGGTTTGTACTTTCAGCACACACAGTCTTTTTCTGGTCTCACTTTTTCCATCGCATTTCTTTGGGGCCCAGAAGAAGTTCCATTGCGCTTGATCACAAAGGGAATAGACAAGAAAGATGAGTGTCACAATATTCAACGTAGCAGAGAAGCCCTCAGTGGCAAAGGAGATCACAAAAATCATGAGCGGAGGCAGGAGCTCCCGAGTACAGTCGCACAGTCAATTCAACCCAGTCGAGCAGTTCCAGTGCCCATACCAAGGCAGGGCCGCAACTGCTTTCACAACCTCCGTTAGAGGCCATCTGATGGAGACGGACTTTGCCGACAGCCACAGAGATTGGCAGTCCTGCGCCCCTGTCGCCCTGTTCGACGCTCCTATCATCAAAAAAGTTGCAGAGGCCAATGCTCCCATTGGAAGGAATCTGACTGAGTACGCGAGGAAGTGTCAGGTCCTGGTGCTCTGGCTGGATTGTGATAGAGAGGGGGAAAATATAGGATTCGAAGTCAGACAGGTACGGGCGAACAATTTCTTTTCATGCATGGTGTTTCAGCATACTTTGCCTGGTTTTCTTCGTTCCACCCAAATCCCGTCGTTGCTCCCTTCCTTTCTCCTTTTCACGTCATTCGCCTCCCTTCGTGCCTTGCACAATGACCTCTTCTTTCCCTTCTTTCATTTTTTCCGGACGCTGCCATGTGTCCTCCGCTCCTAGCGGCCCTTCATCCCCTCTATCGTTTTGTTGGTCCATCGCCCTAGATCTCCGCTTGATTGATCTCGAGAAGGCACGGTTGAGTTGACCATCCATCGGCCTATCCACTCCCCTTTGTGCCTTCCTCTCTCTATTGCAGGTCTGTCTGGAAAGCAACTCCCGTCTCCAAGTGAGGAGGGCGCAGTTCTCTGCTGTCACGCCTGCAGACATACAGAGAGCGTGGTCGAATCTCCAGGCACCCAATGAAAATCTCTCCAAGGCAGTCGACGCACGCCAGGAAATAGATCTTCGCATTGGAGCTTCGTTCACTCGCTTTCTCACAAAGAGACTGCAAAATAAATTTGACGGAATGCCGAGACTGATCAGCTACGGTCCTTGTCAGTTTCCCACTCTAGGTTTTATTGTAGAGAGGTGGATGGAGGCAGAGGAGTTTATCAAAGAGAGCTATTGGTCTCTCAAACTGACTCTTGAGAAGAGACCAAGAGACGCGCAGGGAGAGGGGGCTGAGGGGGCAGAGGGACAGGGGGGGGGTGCGCCTGTTCGAGCAGACTTTCTGTGGGACCGACAGCGGCTCTTCGACAAACACGCGGTGCTAGTCATATACAGGGTGGGTCGCTGTGCTCGGCAGTTAGTTTACTTACCGAGTCACTTGGGCTTGCCAACAGGCACGCCGGCAGGCAAGCTGGGGGAACTTCCTGTTGGTTGTCGCTTTTTGTTTTCTTTCTATGGTGACGGAAAGAATGGAATGGGAGAGGAAAGGGAAAAACGGATAGAGTCTCGATGTCTGTAAGAAGCAGAGGAGGAAGGACAAACTTCGGTGAAAGGAGAAATGTGAACAACATTGTCTGTGGATCAGTCTGCGTATCTGTTTTTCTGCGTGCGTACCTGTCCTTTTTTCTTTGCCTGTCGTATGCATCAATACGTCTGTCTGACTGTCAGTCCGTCAGCCTTGCCTGCACCCATACGCATTGCCCTGGCTGTTGCTCCTTTCTTTGCAGTTGTGTCTGAGAGACCCGACTGCCACTGTCACAGACGTGAGTGGGAACCCGACAAGCAAGTGGCGTCCCCTCCCTCTGTCTACTGTCGAGATGACAAAGAGGGCCTCCAGATTTCTCCGCATGGCCTCCCACAGGACCATGGAGCTTGCAGAGAGTCTCTACCAGAAGGGGATCATATCCTATCCCCGTACGGAGACGGACTCATTCCCAGAGACTATGGATCTCAGGGGCCTGGTGGCGCTGCACGTGCCTAGTAGTAGTTGGGGGGGGTATGCTCGTCGTCTAGTGCAGGACGGTCATTTTCAGTGGCCGCGTGTGGGTGGGCACAACGACCAGGCCCATCCTGCAATTCATCCTTTGAAGATGGTCGAGCAGCGGGACTTGGATGCAGATGACTGGAGGGTTTATGAGCTTGTGGCACGCCACTTTCTTGCGTGCTGCGGTCAGGATGCGAGGGGATTTAAAACAGAGATGAAGGTGGATGTGGCAGGGGAGGGCTTCCATGCCACAGGTCTGCTTGTGAGGGAGAGAAACTGGTTGGACGTATACAGATATGAGGGCTGGACAGGCTCAGTTCTGCCCGACCTTGTGGTCAACGAGCGTTTGCAGCCTACAGCGCTGATGATGACAGAGGGGGAGACCCAACCTCCCAGTCTCCTGAGCGAGGCCGAGCTAATTGAATTGATGGACAGACATGGAGTAGGCACGGATGCCACCATGCATGAACACATCAAGACTGTGCAAGAGAGGCAGTATGCAGTGAAGAATGAGGGCGGTTTGTTTGTGCCCTCTACCTTGGGGGTAGCTTTGGTGAAGGGGTTCCGGAATTTGAGTAGATCGCATGCCGAGGCCCAGGGGGGTGGGTTGGATTTGTCAAAACCCGACCTTCGTGCAAGGATGGAGAGGGAGATGACAGAAATATCGAGGGGGATCAAAAGAAAAGAGGACTTTCTTGACTCCTGCTTGGCAACAATGAAGAGAGTATTCACCATGGTCAGTCAAGGTGCCTCTCTATTAGAGGCATCAGTCGCACAGAGTTTCCCTCCCATAGGATCCCGCGTGGCGACAGATGCTGCCCCAGTGCACCAGCCAGGACTGGGTCTCTGTGGTTTGTGCGATAGGTTAATGGATTTGAAACTGTCGGGGCCGCCGGACGATGGGGGGGGTGGGGGTAGAGGGGGGAGGGGTGGAGTGAGGGGCCGAGCTAGGGGTAGGGGTGCTGCCGCTGTGCGGGGAGGTGCCCAGGGTCGTTTTCTTGTCTGTCAGGGTGTCAGTGGAGGGAATTGTTCTGCAATTTTGTCTCTTCCAAAGAATGGCGACTTGTCGGCACACCGGCACAGGTGCCCCATTTGTAACTTTCGTGTCGTTACTGTGACGAATACAACAAGCGGGAGGTCCCACACGGTGTGCCCGAAATGTTTCAGCAGCCCTCCACCCGCGAGTCAAGGGGGACCTCCAGACATAGAGGCCACCAGTGCCGAGTTCAGGTGTTTTAAGTGCGCACACAGAGGGTGTGAGCTGGCCGGGGGTGGTGGTGGAGGGGGCGGAGGAGGAGGAGGGGGTGGTGGTGGTGCGGGGCAAGGTCATGTGCCATCGGCTTTGTTGTTTGGGTGTCCGAAGTGTGGTTTGACCCCGACCACTAGGCGTCCCAAAGCAGGGGGTGGTAGGATGCGGTTGAGGCAGAGCACGACGTCCCCTGGTTTCTTCCTCGGGTGTTCTGCCTACCCGAAATGCAAAAACGCAATCAACCTGCCTTCCATAGTGACGAGAGTCGAGGAACTCCTCCCTCGACAGGAATGTGCGGCGTGCACACGAACGCATTTTGTGTCCATACAGAAGGTGAGGTTGACGATTGACCCCACACGGATGGCAGCACTTCCCCGTATTGCAGCGATGTGCGCCTCGGTTGCACCCACAGGACAGCTGGACGCCTGCCTGGGCGGGTGTGAACAGCTTCTCGAAGCTGCAGGGTACAGGCCAGGGGGGGCGGTCGGCGGTGGCGCGGCCCCCAACGGACCCGGTGTCAATCACCAGCAACAGCAACAGCCCCGTGGAGGGGGGGGCAGGGGAGGGGGTCAAAGAGGCGGGGGCTGGAATAACAGGGGCGGGGGTGTCGGAGGGGGTGGATGGAACAGCAGGGGCGGAGGTGACGGAGGCAGTGGATGGAATGGTACTGGAAGAGGGGGAGGAGGGGGTGGAATGAGGGGAAGAGGCTACGGTTAGAGCTAGAAGGTTCCGTTACGTTAGCAGAAAAAGTTTGTTTGAAAAGTTATCACCAATGGCGATGGCGTATGATGATGATGATGGTGAATGAAACATGTTTCTGATCAGTAAATGAACGAATTGATAAAAAACAAAAAACTAAAACAACACTTAGTATAGGCATTTGATCTAGCGTTTTATATAAAAAAATAAATGATATTCAAGTTGAATTTCATTACGATACTACACTAGATGTAGTGCATGTCGGTCAAGAACTGTTAGAGTGTGTCAGGGTATACACTCCGAGAGTCCAATTTTAGGTTCTTCTACATTTTTTTACACGTTATAAAAAGGACATTTTCTCAGTTTTTTAATATGGGAACAATTAAAAAAACATACTGCGTAAAACATAGTCCGATTTTAGATTTTTAATTGTATTTAATTCACTCTCGACTTTGAGCCCAAACTAGCCTGAACACTCCGAAAGTTATGTGCTTGCGGTAGTGCATATACCAGCAATACTAGGCAATACTTCAGTAACACAAGTTTAGTTGTCGGAATTAGTCGGAATCAATAGAATTGCAAGCTGTCAACCCTGTCGTCCTATTGTATGACTCTTATACACTCCTATACCTCTATACAAAGTGACCTCCCTGAACCTAACTACCACTTGAAAGTTCAAGCCGCATTTTTGGATAAGCTTGAAAGTCCGTGCTGCAGGCGCGGATCATTTACGGTCTCTTGAAAGCCAAAGCCGCATATCTGGACCTGCGGCGTAGACGGTCTCATGAAAAACGATGCCGCAGGTAGAGATAATCTTGATTAAATTCTTTCAAGTGGCACTTAGGTTCAGGGAGGTTTACAAAGTAATACAAAGTCAATTAAAACGTGATTCACTTCTTCCCAAAACTGTTGGTTCCCTAGGAGCCCTTCTTTGGATTGTGGCGAAGATTTGTATTAATTTGTATTGTCAGATTATGTCAGATATTTTTTTAATTTGTCAGGCTGATTTGATTTTTGCGGCGTGCCGACGGTGTCCAACTCACGTGGCGGCGCCAGCGCTTATATTAACGGGATACACCCAACCAGCTGGGTGAGTGCCTCGGGGGGCTATTTAGGGGTCCGCTAATTGATGTACGCTTGGGCATGTCTATAAGTTGTGTGTTGCCATGGGGCAGGGGCTACGGCAGCGAAGTATGCTTTTCGGGACTGCACGTGCGTCGTATGCATGTACAACTCCATGCGAGTTACTTGAGGGGCACGCATGTGCAAAGTAATCATCATCACAGAGCTCACCGCCCGGTATCAAACACCGGTGAAGTTCGACATGCATAAGTACGCTAGGAGCTAGAAAGTCAGAGCACCGTAAAAACCCTAGGGCGGCTTAACAATACGACTGGGCCGCAGTAATCAATCAGCGAAATACGGAAAAACGAACTCTGCGGTGGCATGCTCAAGCGGAAGCACGGCGTTGCACGACAATACATGACGAAAAAATGCTGAAGAACAGAACACACCAAAGGACAGCACACGCACGAAAGAGAACCAGGAAAGACAATGCTAAATCGAGTACAAAACAGGACGTACAGACGAGCATAAAGCTCAAGCTCAAACTTCCATCATTGTCCACAAGAACGTGAGAAGCTTTTGACATGAAGAGAAAATACGGAGCAGACTCCTCGTACGAAATACAAAGAGATCCAAAAAACCGAATGAGCTCTCAAACACGTATAAAAAAGGCCCCACGGATCACAGACGAACATGCTAATACACAAAGAGGGCACATAAAACCAACAAAGAAAACCATATACCATCAGAATCGAAGTTGACTACCACATGCATGCAAAAACGGCGTAGACGTCTATGCTGCCTACTCAGCCCCTCCCTGCACAAACACCTCCCAATTGTGGGAGAGCTGTGTGGACAGCTCCCGCCCCAGAAGAGATGCCGGTTGGAAAGGGCCGCGCTGACCCCTGTCATGGAAAGCAGAGGTCAGGATATTGATCGCCACATACCTTTGCAGCGTGCAGCCCAAGATCTTCCAATACCGATCAGTCAGACGAGACCGCACAGTGTTTATGCTCCCCTCTGACACCACACCCGCCCGATTCATTGCAACGGTAACAAGTTCCTTGACAAAGGAGACCGTTTCCTTGTCAGGGCGACCAAACGACTCAAAAACGAGAGGGATGAAACGAAGCCCTACCGAACGTACAGCTGCTGCATACTTCCGTATCTTCTCCTCACTCCTCGTCCTGGCTGCTGCCCCTGCAGTTTTTGCTCGTGTACGCAGGCGGGCGGCATCAAAAGAAATGGGAAAAGTGACAGACACATCAGCAACCATCGTATCATCTGTTGAAAGAGAGGCGAAGATGTCTACTCGCTTGTGGCGGCGATCAGGGAAGCGGCTGTCTATAGCGACCCCCAGATGCCCAAAAGTGGTCTCCTCTAAGACATGGGTGTGACGGAGACCCCAAAGAATCTCCATGAAGGCACCTTTTACCTGTTCATGCCTCCATACTACCCCCCCTCCATTTGGGCACTTCTGAGCATGGTGGCCCCGAACATCCAGCGCGGCCCCACATGCACAAACCCCCGCCCTCCGCATCTCGGGGATCGACAAGCCCAGCCTGACACGAAGAGCCACACGGTAGACAGCAGGGGGGAAACGAAGCCAGCCTGAGGACGGAATAGCACTCAACCAGCCCAACGCTCCATTACCAGAGCATGAATGCAGCCGAACACGCTCTTCTACCGGCACACGGTAAAAAAACCATGTACGGCGCGCGCGATTCAGGGCGTCCCCGACCTTCTGCTAAACGTACCAGTCCCCGTGGGACCACCAACGCTGCGATTGATCGTCCCACGGCTTATAAAGGGGATGGTCTGCCTTGAGCTTGATGTCTTTTGTCATCCGCTGAGCCCTCTTGAAGGTATCTTCTAGGGCATCTTTACATGCAACCAACCAAGGGAGTGAGAGAAAAGCTTGCCGGTGGTCCTGGACGGAGACTGCGAGGCCTAGAAACGACTGTCCAGCCAGTCGAGCAACCACCGCTTCCAAAGTGATCGCGCAGGACCCCACCAACCCCGCTGCCGCAGTTGTGTCAAAGCAAGTGAGCCCCAACCCCTCCTGGTACTGTGGTAGGTACGCTTGCTCGCTCACCTGCCCCCACTCCATCGGGGAGAACCCCATCACCCTTGCCCATGACTCCCCCAACTCCCTATCTGCCGCCGCCCAGTCGGCGCGTTGCATCACATCCCCCATGATGCGGGTGAGATAGACGAGCTTCGGCAACACACAAAAACAAAAAAGGAGATGCGCCCCCTATGGGTCACCATATTCCTCAATCGCTTTCCCCAACGCCTTCACCTCATGCACCTTCTCCTGGAAATGGGCTTTCTCGTAGGCTGTAGTCCCGTTCGCTGCCCCACACAAACGAAAGCCCGTCAAAGACGGGACGATTGCTGGAGGGCAAGTATGAGGACACTGTTGCATGTGTCACCATAGGGAGGAGTGAACAGAACTCTTACCTGGATAGAGCGCTAGGCCAAACTCTTGTAGGCGGGCGGTGCTGACTCTCCAGGCATGAAGAATGCTGTCGTCTTGGTAGTGGGTCGAGCTGAGTGGGAAAACCATGGATACGTCATCCATAAATGCCCCAATAAAACACCCCTTACCTTCGTGCTTTCCCTGTAGATCGTTAAGAAGGTGTCCAAGGGAGGGTTTCAGCCCTAGGCAGAAAAGGAGGGGCCCTGCAATGTCTCCCTGCTGTACCCCCTCCTCACACTTAATCTTCCGAAGCACGCCCCCCTGATCTCGGAAGACCAGGTCCGAAGGGGTGCCATACCAGAGTGCGAAAAACGGATACAGGTGCGGAAAATGGGTATGCAGCTCATCCATGAGTACCTGGTGGTCACATGTATTAAACGCATTCTCTGTATCGAGGTTCAGGACCGCCGACGAGGGAGAGTGCTGCAAACACGTTTGCACACTGCGAAAAAGCTTTTCCGTCCCTGCTCATGTCCGGACTGCGAACTGAAGAGGGCCTAAGTATGTTTCGAACTCCTTCCCGTACTCCAGCAGGATAGACCTGGTCACCCACCTTCGTAAGATATCCCCCACCACAATCGGATGGACTTTTGACCCCTGGGCGTCTTTCCTCAGTGCAAAACATCGCCCCCCTGCTAGCAGCGTAAGGAATCCCACAGGTGCGTCCCCTGCTGCCAGGCAGGTTGCTATGCGTGCTTGTGACGAGCCATCTCTGGGAAGGAAGAACGACAGATGTTCATAACGCCATCCTGTGACTCCTTAGGCTGACCCTCTTGGCGCAGATTGCACCACCTCCAGAAGATTCTCCCGGGAGAGGGTGAAAGACGGAGACTGGGACTGTGACTGGGATTGAGACTGTGTCTGCTGCACTTGACGGAGGCGGAGAGGGGTCGCCCTGCGCGGGAACATGCCG
Organism: Chromera velia; assembly: GCA_018398765.1. Taxonomy (NCBI): domain Eukaryota; family Chromeraceae; genus Chromera; species Chromera velia. The sequence goes on along the minus strand of JAHBMJ010004984.1, from coordinate 59,340 downwards.
GCCATTTTTCTGAAGGTCGCTACTGTGGCAGGCGCAACACCGAGCGACTGGAGCCGCGACGCTGCTTTCGACAGCGCCCCTTCCTCTACCAGTCCTTTCATCTGTTTCCTTTTTGACTCCAAATCGTCCTCTGCTCGTTGTTGCACAGACCTGCGGGACCTCCGCTCTCTCCCTCTCTGCTATCGTTCCCGCAACAAGACCACGTCGTCCCGCAAAAGCCTCACTAAGCCCCCGAAATCGCCCTCCCAGTAAGCCTTGATCCTCCTGCGTCTGGCCGCAAAAGAGGCCTGCCCCCCTCTTCTGTCTTGCCTAAGGAAAAGAGAGGGGAAATACACAAGGAGCTTCCACGCTCGCTCTGCCCTAACCGCACTTTCATCTCCAAGGCGGTCAACTATCTCCTCAAGCACTGTAGCCAAGGCAGGGCGGAGTTTCCCATCCACACGACGGACTGTTGGAATATCTAAATCATCCCAGGCTTCTTCCCAGTCGACTGAATCTCAATAAGCCCAGCGCTCTTCCCAATCTGTTGTACGATCTGACGCTTCTTCAGGCCCCTGTTCGTCTTCACTCCCCACGTCGCTTGTGTTGTCCTTGGGCCCGTCGCACCGGCGTGCCTGCGGCACTGATGCTGCTGCTGCTGTTGCGTCAGTCCCGCCACTGTTGGGGTGACGTGCTGCTTCACTAGCGTTGCCGGCCACTGCTTACGCCTCCGGGCCTTGAGACCTCGTGTGACTTCCTCCTTCTTCTGGGACTGCGGGCATTCTCCCATCCCCCTGCGTACCTCTGTCCCTTCTTTCTCTTCCGCTTGACGTCCCTCTTGCCTCATCAGCGCCCTGATCTACCATGCTCTCATCTGTTTGTGCCTGTAGTTGCCTGTCACCGTCTGTGCTCTGGCAGTCGTCCTGCTGTCCCTCAAAAACGACCTCCCTTTCTTCTTCTGGGTCTGAGTCCGACGCTGTATTCTCTCCTCCAGCCTCCTGTCTGTTCTCCGTCCGCCTTGGCAATCCTGATGAAAAATCCCCCCCTAGGGCTCGCCTTTTTTCGTCTTCCCCCCCCCTTCTCCCGCCTGGCACCGCTGAGCGAGCATACACTCCACTGTTGATACTCTCTGCAATGGGTGAGCAAACCGGGAAACTGCCACCTCTGTCTGGGCCCCCATACCCGTAAGGGACCACAAAGAATCTGTGACAGGCCTCAAGCTAAACCTGCCAGTGACCCCCATCGCCGGAACTGCTGCAGCCACTGCTACAGCGCCTGACGCTGCGGCTGCATTATCGTTCCCCTCCTATGAGGAGCCGGGCGTGCATGGGCACGTAGGTCCTGGCAATGGCGCGTTTCGTATTTTCCGTTTGTTGTTTGCTGAACGGGTGGGGAAAAGGGGTCCCGTGGAGTTGGCTACCGATCCCGCTGTCTCTCTCTGCGCTGGGGCCGTCGCTGCTAAGATCGGATTTGCCCATCTCTGCGTTGGGTGGGGATGACGGGTGAACCTCTCCTCTGGGGGCACTCTCGAGGGAGGTCTGGATGGCCTGTCTCTTGGGGACTACTCAGATGGATTCTCTACATCTGACGTATCTATGTCTGCCATCAGATGGTCGTCTGCTTCTGAGACTTCGTCACGCCTTCCCCCGTTCTGTGCGTCTCCCGCCCCCTCCCTAGCCCCCTGGGGTGGTATGTTGCCTTCCATAGAGTGAAGGGCTACGTTGATGTCGCCCCCGAACCCCCCCATCCGTGCAAGCAGGTGGCGGGCCTCCAGATCGGGCGGTAGGGGAGGGCGCCCGGGTGAGTCGGCTTCCTACATGTGGGCAGAGAGCAAAGAGAGAAGGAAAAGAGCAGTGAGGAGGCGCCCTGGCCTCCGGCGGAGCCGTCCGGGTGTCAGTTCCCGCTCGGCTGGACTTGGTCGTTCGTCTTTCCCTCGCAGTGACACCACCTCTCCCGGCTCGGCCCCTTGCCCCCCGTCCTCCAGCGACCGACAAGAGGGCTCTGACACTCTTCTCTCTTTGGTCATCCGTGGAGTAAGCGGCGCTGGTGCCCCGGGAGGAAGTATGCCAACAGGGCAGGGTGTGGTCCCGAAAATAGGGGTGCCTGTGTGCGACACTCCTAACAGGGTCGTTCAGAAGTTGAACGCCCCTGTAACTGGTACCACCCTGCCTGCAAAGAGATTGACAGAGCCAGAGGAAAGGGGTACTATAGTATCCGGTGGCATAGTTCTGCTCGCGCAGAGAGCGAACACGAGAACACTGGCCAAAACCAAAGCCCCCCCAAAACGGTTTAACCTGGTTTGTATCCATAGGTTTCCGGGCTATGTACGTTTGCCTCGTGTTCGTTTGCCTCGGCTCCGACGCATGGTGACCGTTGCTTCAACAGAAAGCCAGGTTGCCTTCCAGATAAAGGTGAAGGCCGTGTACATGATGGTGCCAAGGACCTTTGCCCAAGCGGCAGTGGTCCTTATGGTGCCGGTCATGAGGAATACGAGGGCAGAAGTTGTATAGAGGGTGATTAAGATGACGACGCACGCAACAACAGCAAACCCGAATATTGTTGCCTCCATGCACTTCTCAAACCTGCTGCCAAGCAGCGCAAAGGCCGCTATGATCGATACTATTGCATTTGCCTGATCATGCTGAGCCTCTTGGAGACAAACGGAGAGGCAGGTCGCATAGGCGATTGCCAGAGTGCCCACGTAGGGAAGTGGGGCAAATGAGTAAGGAAACGGAGTGAAAAGGTTCCGAAGGTCAGTTGATTTCATCGATTCCGAGACGTTGTCAGCAGAAGGGCAGAGCTGGTCTCGGAACTGCACGCAGAACGAGACCTTGGGCTGCCTATGGCTGTTTTTGGCTGTCGAAGGCTGTCAAAGGCTGTCAAAGGCTATCAAAGGCTGTCAAAGGCTGTCAAAGGCTGTCAAAGGCTGTCAAAGGCTGTCAGTCAAAGGCTGTCTGTCAAAGGCTGTCTGTCAAAGGCTGTCTGTCAAAGGCTGTCTGTCAAAGGCTGTCTGTCAAAGGCTGTCTGTCAAAGGCTGTCTGTCAAAGGTTGTCTGTCAAAGGCTGTCTGTCAAAGGCTGTCTGTCAAAGGCTGTCTGTCAAAGGCTGTCTGTCAAAGGCTGTCTGTCAAAGGTTGTCTGTCAAAGGCTGTCAGTCAAAGGCTGTCAGTCAAAGGCTGTCAGTCAAAGGCTGTCAGTCAAAGGCTGTCAGTCAAAGGCTGTCAGTCAAAGGCTGTACAAAGTAATTAAGGCATGTGCGATCGCGGCTCCGTGCGAGTTGCTTGAGGGGCACATTTTGGAACTTGGGCGACATTGACTGTGGAGGCAGACCCCCCCAAAAATGAAAAAATGCGTTATATGCGAGTGCGTGCGATCTCAGGGCCTCTCGGCTGCATGATCTCAGCAGAGCTGAGCTGCCCCCCGAGGCGATAATTAATGGCGCCGCGCTTGCAGGGCGGCGGCTGCTGCAAAGGCGGACGCAGAGGATAATCACGTACGCGTATAGACGGCAAAGTTGAACCTCCCAGCCAGGGCAAACCTCAACTCAAGCCGTCGGCTTACTACTACCTTGCTTGAAAAGATAACGAACAAACACTCTCGGTGTCTATCACCGGTCAAGCACCACACTCTTAGCGCCAGCGTTGCACTCCAGGGAAAACTCCGCCGTCCACACATCCTGACCTTTCTCTTTCTGTCTGGGAGCCCGCTTCTGAGTCTCCCTCCAGTGCTTGAAATTTTCTCCTCAAGTCCAGTACACAATTGACTATGGACAGTCTGGCTGTGGACGACAGTCTGTTTGGTGGCGGGACGGGTGTTGCCATGGACGTGTCAAAGATTCCGTTCTCGCAGTTGAAAAAGATGCAGAGAGACGGCACAATCAAAAGGGAGAGGGGAGGGGCTGCTGGAGGGAAAGGGGGGGGTGGATGGATCACAGGGCCCTCTTCTGCCTCTTCAAGACAACAACAAGCAGCTGCAAACGCGGCGGCAAGCAAAGCGGAGGGAGCGAAGAAAGCTAAGAAGAATAAAAGGTCAGTCAAGTACCGCATTTCGTTCTTTGCGGTTCCTCTCTTCGTAAGGCTACCTTCCCCGCATTGATGTTTCTTCTCTCCTTTCATCATACCCCTTTCTTGTCCCTATATGGGCGTTTCAACTCAGCGGCGTCTCATAGGAACTACGCCTGTCTCGTAGAAGGCTGAGGGTCTCTCTCTTTAAAGTGGTTCTTCTCTTCTTCAATGCCACATCCCTTAATATCATCTGTTCACCGTTTTCCGTTTGTTTCTCTTCATGTCCGTTTGTCTTCTTGTTGTGTTCCTCTATTCGTTCACTACTGCGTGGAAGGCCCGTGGGAGAGTCCTCGAAAGTCTCCCTCGCTCGGTCATGAACGCTGTTGGAGAATCTGGATTTTGGAACTATGTTCTGCCTAGCATTGCACATCTGTACATACACGTTCGATCTGATTCTGCAGGCCCATGGAGGTCTCCTCGAAGACCCCCGTTGCTCCTGCGGCGTTCAGTAAAGGAACCGCCAGACAGAGAGAGGTCAGCAGTTCGGAGGAGTGCGGAATATCAGTCCAAGAAACAGAAGGTCAGAAGGACGGACCGATGCCACTGGGTGTATGTGCCATTCTTGACGACTGGTTTCTGTATGCCTTCCCCCCTTCATATCCCCCTCTGGTATATCTACCAGTGGAAAAACTCCAATTCTTTTGCTTTCGCTTTGCTCTGCGCCTTCTTTCATTGTGTGTGTTCACCTCGTGTGTGTGAATGTGTTTCTGAGAGCAAAGCCTTGGGATCTTTATTTCTCTCCACCCTCTGCGGAGATGTCTTGCATACAAATACGCATATGTGCATCTATCTATTCTCTGTCCACCTTCACACAATTGAGCAGAAAGCCAGGGACCCTCGTTTCTCGGAGCTCTCCGGTCGTCTGGACGAAGAAAAGTTCTCCAAAGCCTTCGCGTTTGTCGACGACTTGAGAAAGGACGAGATGCAAACAATGCAGAAGGCACTCAGGAGGGCAAGAGAGGAAGAGGAAGAAGAAGAGAGAGAGGCGGGGGAAGGGAGGAGAGGAAACAGGAGACAACTTTCGGAAGCACAGGTCGAGAGAGTCTCTCAACAACTCAATCAGATGGTCAGGCAAACTGTCAGGCAGGCAGGCAGGCAAATAGACAGGCAGTCAGATAGACAGACAAATAGACAGGCAGTCAGATAGACATGCAGACATTCAGGCAGAGGCAGCGAGTCAATCACGCAGCCAAACGATCAGACACGCAGAAGACAGATCGAACATCGGTCTGGCTCTGAGTGCCCCCCTTTTTCGGTCTCTTGCGATCTCTCTGTTTCCATTCCATCGCACACCATTCCTCAATGTGTTTTGTCCAATCTCCCCGTCTCTTCCACGCCCCTGCAAAAGAAACTTCATTCGTCACTGCCCCATCCCAAAGCTGCAGATCGTCCGTCTTCTCCGGATCCCATAAACTTCTCTCTCGTCTGCTGTAAAGTTCTCTTTCTGTTTCTGCTTCTGCTCCACCCCCCTCTCTCTCTCACACACACGCCAATACACGGCTCAGATCCCTTTCTGCGTCCCTGTCCTCTCTCGACCTCATGCATCTTGCAGCGTTCTGAGGAGGCACAGCGGCGCAAGAAAAGGGCGGAGATCAAGGTGAAAAGGAATCTGAAGAACGAGGAGAAGAGGAAAGTGAGGGAGGAAGGCAAAAAACCGTTCTTCTCATCAAAACGTCAGTCTGACCAAAAAAAGAGTGCACTGATTCATTTAGTGGTCACAACAGGACCCGACCAATTCTGTAGATACCCCCTTTTCTTGTCCCTTCTAGCTCCTTCGGATTCTTTCTGCCAGGCACGGAGGTATGTGAGTGAGTGCACGGGCCCCCTTTTGGGAGGCAAATCGATCAGTCAAGTTGAGTCGTATCCTTCCTTGCAGGCGTCGTGAAGGAGAAAGTCTTCGAGAAACGGGTGGATGAACTAAAGAAGGCGGTCAGTGGATTCATTTGTCGCTCACTCGTTGCGGTAGTGATATGGAACACGCCCATAAAACCAGAGCCTCTGCTTCTTTCCCTGCATGTCCATTTGCGCTTCCCCACACCTTTTTGCCCACGCACTCCTATTCCCCCCTTGCGTCAATAGCTTCCTGCCCTCACCGATCGTTTTTCTTCGCTTCCCTGATCAGCTGAATCAGCGTCGAGGAAAAGTGTGCAGTGCCTTACGGGCCTCGCATCGCACACTCCTCATCTTATGTTATTCCCTCGTCTGCTTTCCTGCAGGGCAAGCTGAAGAGATTTATCGAGACGAAAGGACAGAAAACCTCCAAAAAGGTGCGTCGGTGTGTTTCGATTCTGTGTTTTCTCTCGCGTTCTCTTTCTTTCTCTCTTCCTCATCCGCGTACGTACAGGACGAGAGAACAGATAATGATACACAACATACCAGTCCGAGATACCATTCATTGATTCCATCCCATGGGTCTTTTTCGCTGCAGGACAAGAGGGAGATGCCGATGCGACGAGATGCCAGTGGGGGTACGTGAGAGAGTGAAATTGAGTGTCGATCAAGAAGCATCATGCATGCGTGGCAGTGCCAAAAGTGTCGAATATGTTTCTCGAATTCCCCTCTTTTTTCAAATGATTCATTGTTGCAAGGCCTGCCCCGGGGCGTGCCGACATATCGTATATTGAATTAATGCCAGCCTCTGTGTGTGTGTGTGTGTGTGTGTGTGTGTGTATGTATGTGTGTATGTGTGTGTGTGTGTGTGTGTGTGTGTGTGTGTGTGTAGTTACTACCCTAGGCGACAAAATTATTGAATAAAATTTTGAAGTTTGGCGAAATTTCATTTTTGGAGACGGTATTGGATCAAGCTTTCCTTTTTGAAAGATTGAGGGCTAGTGTACTTAATACTATGATACTAGGGTTATATTGGGTCATCTTTGCCTATATAATCACTATTGGAGCTAAGGTGGGTCATTTAGTACCCCTAGGGTCATTGGCAGTATCATTCGTAAAACTGTAAACTTTTTGTAAAAATTTCATGTTTTTAAAGAGTCAACTTTACTTAGAAAATGGGCTCCGAAACGTTCAGAAGGCCAGACTATAGGATAGGATAGGATAGGATTAATGTCTGGAGGATTAGCCTCCTACCCCAATGCCGAGCGCTCGACGTGCGGCGTTCAGGAAAAGCGTATACACGCGTCGGACCTTCCTGGCCGGCCCGCACAGGCCAAAAAGACCTGTGCCGCAAACTGTTTACGTGATAATCAATCAATTACTATCAATCGTATACGAAAGACTGCAATCAATCAACTCTCACTGACGATGCTGCGGCCCGCCGATCGACCCGGCGGAGCTCAAACAGGCTTCAAACGGAGGCATATCAAAACAAACG
>JAHBMJ010004984.1:16971-46971 GCA_018398765.1 Chromera velia | reverse complement strand
ACAGCACCGGCGCACGATCCCCAGCGACAGGCCCACAACAAGTGCACTCTACAGAAAATCTGCATAGCAACGTGGAGCTATAACTGAAAGGAATGAAGCGGGATCTTTTAATTTCTTCCTTGCTTTCTGACAGATGCCTCGGCCTGCAAAAGCATATAATCGGATTTCTACCGTACAGCCGAATATTCGGATTGGGATGCGTGCGTCAGTCAAGCGTGGCAGCCCGCGCGGGCCGGTTGGGGCAGGCCGCGGCACAGACGCACGTACGTACGGCGCGGCACTGCATGCCACGCGCGGCATGCACGCAGACCCGCCGGCCCGGCCTGCCACTGTGCTACAACACTTCCAACCTTCACTCTCATACACTCCGGGCTCTAATTTAAAACCTTTAAAAACAACAAAAGAATCGCTAAAGATACACTTAAACGATTTTGAATATGTTTAAACTAGTTTAAACTGTTTGTATATTTAAAAAAATTTTGGAGTCAGAATTAGTGTTGGAGTCGGTCTAGTCCCGTTTTCACATGGACTCACGGAACTGCAGACTCACCGGAAGAATGGCGAAAGCAACCCCAGCTCCTCAGCAAAGCCGCCTTAATTCCGGTGCTCCCCGCCGCCGCCTTAATTGCATGCATGACAGGCGCGTGCGTTGACGCACGAAACACGCACGCCGCGCGGTCAAATACAATATATTTTTTTCTCTCACTAAACCCAATTAATTTAAAAACAGGAAATCGTACTGTTTGATCGCTTAAAACTCTTTGTTTTAAGCTTTTAAATATTGTTTACTGCCTAAAAAAGCTTGAGAGGTATGGTTGTTTTGGAGACCGTTTTACTGTTGGAGACCGTTCGGGATAGATTTGTCTTAGATTCTGTCTGTTTGCTGTGCAGCCACAAGTTTAAGCGGTTTCCGTTTGATATTACAGTATGAATTGGATGCATCAGTGATCTTTTTTGCAGTTCTTTTCTTTCGTTTTCTTTTCTCTTTTGCATTGCGCTCTCTATTCTTTCTGCAAAGATTTTGTTCTTTCTTTTTGCCACCGATTCTCTCTGTAGTGCACTAACCCATCTTACTATCTGGTCTCTCTGTTCAAATGCCGGCTGTCTTCCTGCTGCTTCTGGCTCTTTCCTGATACAAAAAGGGTTGCTTCGTCTGTGTAGAAAAAGAGTTTGAGCACATTTCTTCAGATGAGGAAAAAAGTGAAAAGGATGTTGTCTTCCCTTCTTCAAATCACTGTTCACCCCCTCTTGAATTGACTTGGCAAGCGTATGGCCTGTTGGTGTATTTCTTGCTTTCTTCAGAACTTTTTGTGCCCATAACAACTAAGTCAATGGGGAGCAAGCCTGCCTCCAAAAAGGTTGTGTGTATGCTTTCTTTCTCTCTCAACTGGAAAACCCATCGAATGAACCTCCTCTGCAATCGATTGAAGTCTGCTAAAGACTCCTGCGAATGTGAATGCACTTCACAGCCATACAGCCATACGGCACACACTGTCTGTTTGAACCAATGGAAGCAAGTGGCTGAGGGAATCTCTCCTGCTGATGTGATCTTACTTTTCAGCGTAAAAAAGAGTCTTTCTGCTTTCACTGTTCTTTCTCTCATCATTGCATCTACTGAGCAATCTTTTATCGACAACAAACCAAGATATGGGTATTCCTTTGCCTGCTCTAACTCTTTCCCTCCCAAGATAAAAGATTCTTTTCTTCCTCTTTCCCTTTCTGACCGGCAGAACTTGACGAACCTTGATTTGTCTGACAAAAGAAGTCTGAGGGGCTCTACGTATTCCTCGAGAGCTCTCAGCAATCTTTTCATCTCCCTTGCCTCCGCTAACTTCAGGTAGGTGTTGTCTGCGAAAAGGCCGACGGGGAAGTCTTCCTCCGACCCGTCTGCGTCTCTCTGGAGCTTTGGCCTCCTCCCTGTCAGCCTTGCTCTCTTCTTGATCTCTTTTGGCATGTCGTTAATATATACAGAAAATAAAGAAGGACCGGCCGGCCCGCCTTGCTTTGACCCTTTGCTTTCTCTGAACCACCAGTCCGTTCCCCTCACCCTTACCCTGATGTTCTGGAGAGATGCGGCCACCCACTTGATGGTCTTTTCTGACATTCCATGCTTTCTCAGTTGAACTTCCATCATCCGATGATTCGCTTCATCAAATGCGCTCGTAAAATCAATGAAAGAAACATAGAGACACTCAAAACGTGCAATCGATTAAAACAAAAGAAAAATAGCATTCAGAGTCCCTACCCCCTTCCTATATGCAAACTGCACTTCATTCCTTTTCCCGCTCCCCCTTTTCTCTACTGCATCTCCGATCCCCAATTCTCCCCACTTCGCATCTGCAGAATCCAAGTGAATTGGTCTGTAACAGAGTGGACTCTAAAGTAGGACTTAGTGGAATTCAAAGTGACTTTTAAATTTACTATATTCTAGCTTCATTATAAAGTAAAACTAGGTTGCTTAAAGCAATCTAGAGCCTTTTAAAGCATTTAAAATCGTTACTCCTGTGCCAATCTGCTCAAATGTGCTCAAAAGACTGGTTGATTAGCTAGGGTGCACAGTAGGAAAAATTATGATCACCGCGGCACGTAGAAGTTAATGAATGTTACCTGCAAAGAAATACACAGGCACAACACTAATGAATACGCGCAAAAGTAACGTTTAGCGTGGCTAATCAACTACAAAGAATTGCTTTTTCTACAAGGGAAACAGTGCAGGAAGGAGGGCTTCACAGCTAGGCTGGTCAGACTGGATAGGAGGCGGTCAGCAGAAGTTAGACAGGATTCCGAAGAACAAAGCACAGAGACAACATAATTCTTTTCACAAAGAAGTCACACTGTACAGTGCAAAAGCTTGTAAATCGTTCTGCGTGTGTCAATGAGAAACTGTGAAAAAGAAGGACAGGTCCGTAGGTAGATCCAGATGTTTAGACAAAGACCAGTATGGAGTGCCACAAATGAGAAAGGATGAACGAGTAAGCCTTAGGAGCACTTGCATCGGGATAGTATGGAGCGCTTTCAAAGACTGATACACACGGAGCAAGTGGAAGACATTCAAATGCATGAAAGCTGAGCGATTAGTCTTTCTCCAAACTTTCCTACAAGCTATCTAAAAACTTCCTTTCTGCCCTTTCTGGCAGAGGTCCCCACCATCAGTTCTTTATCTGATCCCTTTCTGGGAGCTCTTCTTCCGTTTTCTTGGCTCTCTCTTTTCCTTTCCTTCCGTTTTCGCTTCTTAGAAATCGCAGGCAAAGCCACAGAGCAGCGTGATTGGTGGTGATTGAGTAAACATGTCTCACTAAAAAGTCTTGAACTCTCAACAAAAGTTCAGGGGACACACATATATAATCATTCACCGCCCATGTATCCCGCCCCAATGCAGAAAAAGTAAATGAATCATCAAATGCAAACGACTTCACCCCCCCATCCCCTGCGACCTTGCACTCTCACAGCCCATTGATCGGGACAATCTCTGTTTTTTCGCAGAAAGAGATCATCCTTTTTCCTTTCTAGTTCACCACCCTGTCTTTTGACTGTCTTGTTGGTCTGAAAGGCGTCTCTTCCTTTTCCCACATCTCCCCTCTCACCTCCTCCTCCACGTTTTCTCCAAATATGAGTCTTGGCGCTTTGCTGCCAGTTCTCGCATTGAAGTCTCCCCCTATATAGATTGTCCGTTTCCTTCCCCCTCCCTCCCTACGTTTCTCTTCCAAACGGTCTTTTAAGTCTGTAAGGAATGTGTCGTCCGCGTGCGTAGAATCTGCATATGGGTCGTACACCCTACACAAAAGAGGCGTATTCAAGTCAGAGTGTCGTACTATCGCTGCGGCATTGCTCAGTCGTTCCTCTTCCCATCCTGCACTTCTTGCCCTACGGCTGAGAAGAACGGCTACCCCCCCCAGGGCCCGTGCTGGTCGTTGTTTCCCCCCTTTTAGAAATCAATGGAAAGTTCTTGCCTTCTTTCTTTCCCTTGGCTGTCCTGCACTTCTTCAGTGATGAACAACTTTCAGGTAGAAAAAGGATGTCTGCTGCCTCAAACTTGCTTTCAAACTCTTCGGAGCACAACCAGGGCTGCAACCCTCTCTATCCCCCTTTGCAGTTCAGCCAGGCTACCCACATTACTCCTTCCTTTTTTCTTTTTTCCATTTCATTTTCGGACTCAGGAGAGAGAGACAGCTGAACGTTTGCTTGGAAGTCGCTTTCTGACGGAGTTTGTGACGAGATTCTGTCTGATTTAGTCCCTTCCCTTTCCCCTTCCCTTCTTTCTTCCATCCCCCCATGCTGATCCCCCTTACCTCCCCTCCCTTCTTCCCCAGAAGATCGCCCGGAAGACAGTCTAGTGCCTTGCTGATGATCTTGGCTCGTGTTGTGCGCGTCTATCCTCCCGTCTCCTGCTCCTCCACCTCTCCGGTAAGCCCTGCACAAAGGGGGAGGGGGGGACAAAAGTGTGAGTTCGGGTTTGTATGTTATGTTAGTAAACGAATGACCTCCGCCCTTCCCGTTTAGCTTCCCGTCCCCGCCAATGTGATCAATTTGAGCAGTTGTAGTTGTAAGTGCGATATACGGCACAAATTTTATCACTTCCCCCTCTGCATCCTCTTCTCTTGCTCCCTTGTACGAAATGACCCTCAATTCAAGGTGAGCGTTGTCGTCGGTATGAGCAACATGAGACAAACCCGTGCTTCTTCCTCTCTTTATTGCTGGATGCTTGTCTTGAAGACTGGATGGTACGAGTGCAGAGTTTGAGTACCTTCTCTGCACAAGGAAAGACGAGAAGAAGTGTAAGCTAACTATTTGGGCTTCGTCAACCGGCGCCCTAAAATTGACTATGTTTGAGAAACATCTGGAGCGCTTCCACCTAGTTTCCAAAAATCGAAAGCCTGTGACGGCAGTGCAGAAGGGAACAGGGGAGGAGACTAGGGAAGAGAAAAAGGAAAAGACGGAGGAGAAGGAGAACAAATCGGATTCCGCCAATTAGAAGTACATTGAGCAGTGCACTCGCTTAGGTGCTCTCCTTGTAGCATTCTGGTTAGTTTTTATGTATGAAAATATGATAAAACCATTGTAATATCATCACAGTTATGTTGAAAAACGTATTGAAGCCAGCCGGTTTTTTGAGTTGGTTTTTATGTGGTTTCAGTGGTAAATCTTATGGTTCCAAAACCGATAAAAACCAGGACTGGCAAAATGCTATAAAAAGGGGGGTAACCAACTATAAACTAAAGAGAACCACTCTAAAATCATCAGATTTTAAGTTTTTAGGATTAGCTGAGCTTTAGATTGACCTATAAACATAGATTTTTAAGTTTTTTACATGGTTTTAGGCATTAAAACCACTGCCGAAACCTATGGTCTATATCAAGAGTGTCAGACCCTAGGTCTCCGCTTACCGGGCTTGCATGGAGAGGCCTGTGGGAAGTCCTCTGGCCTCTCTGTCCCCCTCTCCCCCAGCAGGCCGGGTTTAGGTTGTTCCTTCATCCTTCTTCCTGCTCCGAGGGGGTTAGCCTCAATGCTTTGAAGAATAGACGAAGGTACATGGGGTGCCATGCTTTTTTGAGTAATGGATGTAAAGTTGGAGGTACATTCGTCCGTCTGCATTGTTTTCAGCACCTCTGATCCACAATCCTCTTCATCCCCCAAGGCTTCAAATCTGTTTTTTGATCGGAAGTCTGGCGCTGCGGAGGAGCTCGATCTTCTTACCCCGGCGCCGTCACTATCCCTGCCCGTCTCTTCATCATCCTAGGTCCATCTCAGATATTCCTCCTGCCCGCGCATCTCCATCATTCTTACCGCCTTCCTTGCAAACAGTTCTTCCATCTCTTTTCTCATCCTCGCACTCAACTCATTTCTTAATACAAGAATATTTTCTTTCCATTCTCTGATGCACAGCTGTTTTTCTCTCAGCTGCGCAGTCAATCTTTCTTTGTTTCCTTCCAATTGTGCCAACCGTGAGAACATGTTATGGGGGGAAAGCGCGCTCTCCTCCACTCTTCTTCTGCTTCCTCCCTCTTTCTTTCTTCTCACTTTCCTTCTTCAGAGAGTGCGTGTGCACCTCCCTCGAAGTTCAGCTTCCCTTTTCCCTCTCCGTCTCTGTCTCTCTTTCTTTCCTTACCAGTGACCACCTTTTCGGGAGTCTGGGGAATCGGGTCGCGCGGGACGCGATCGTCTTCTGTGCTATTCATGGGTTCGTCTCCGTCTCTGGGAGGGGGAACGCCGGGCGGCACTGGCTGGGGCTGCTCGGAAAGCAGGATGCCAAGGCGGCGCAGGGCTACTCGTGCCTCCTCCGCCTTGTTTTCTGGTGCTGCTGTGTCGTTCAGAACACTCTCTGCCCACTTTTGTATGGCCCGCTCTCTCTGCTCCTTCGTTCAAGGGACAACACATCTGAGCTCTTTCTTTGTTCCGTGTCTGGGGAGCATATACGCCCTCTCCTCATTGAAAAGAGAGTCGAAACGCTCTGCCTCTTTCTCAGTGCGGAAAACCACTGTCACGGTTCCCTCCCAGGCTTGGTGAGACCTGAAACGGACGGACTTTGCGGAGTCAAAGACTTCCTGTGCAAAGACGGCTGCCTTATCCTTTCCGTCTCCTCGGTTCCCTTCCGTGTCTAGGGCGGCTGCATATACAAATCTCTTCAGGTCTTCGTACACGTCTGCTCGGTTAAGACAGAGGCCAAGAATCACTCGGGTTCTCAGTCTCTTCTCTTCCTCTGCCAGGCTGGCGGTGCCTTACTTGATCAGAGCCTTGAGTTCTGCAATCTCCTGGTCGTGACGGTGGAGGTGATCAAAGATCAATGAGGCCTGCTCCTCCCATCTTTCCATACGGAGATACAGAGACGCGAGCTTCTCATTAAGCTTCCGGTCAATGATTTCGACCATCTCCTCTTTTACTGCAGCAAACTCCGCTCTGAAGCTCTGCCTGATTGCTCGGATCTCTTGTTTGAGTGACATTGAAGACTCTCTCTTCTCTGCTTCTTCATCTTCTTTGTGGAGACCTGGGAACTCATCATCATCATCATCCCCCTGATTTGACTCGATGGGAGATGGTGGTAGAGGTGGACTCTAGAGGTGGACTGGAGAAATAGTTGCCCTGTGGCATACAAATGAGGGGATGCAAGGAGGAGAGACGGCAACGGTTTCGCACTCAGAATCAGTGACTCGTTCTCCGTTGTTTGTTTATCTTTTTAAACTGGGTTTGGATCATCCCCAATCTCGAAGTGAACTTACAGCAGACACGAGGAGAACAGCAGACACGAGGACAGTTGCGTTTTAGCTGAACCCCCCCTAACTCCCCCTTTAAAAAGAGTCAACATATCTTGAGATTGAGAATGACTTCATCAACACGTCGTTCCTGGAAACGTCATACCAGACGCAAACTGTTAAACTTGATTTTATTCTGATGTGTGTGCTAAAATCACCCAAATGCAAGTGAATGCATACAAAATTTACAGCAAACCGCAGACATTCACATGCTATTCTGCACTCACAAAGGAACTATATAGATTTGTAATACAAAGAAGAAAGAAAAAACAAGCTACGCAGCAAACAGCTTAGGTTAGACTCTCTTGAGCGACGTGGTAGCTGATACTCAGCGAGTGGAGTGAAGAGAAAATTGATGTCAAAGGTCTGATACTGTGCAGCAGTCTATATGTTTATCTGTATGTATGTGCATCTCCATTAAAATCAACCAATACGAAAAACGGCCAGCTGAGACTTCAAAGTTGCAACAATTTGGCGGAATACATCCATGGTGAGACACTCCTTAGCTTTTGAGACTTTGGGGAAGCTCTCTCCTTCCTCTGTGGAGCGGGCACGAGTGACAAACTCACCGGTCATTCCAGGGAGGGCAAATCCAGTTCTGAAAAAACGAAAACAGCACTGCTTGTGGTATTAGGAGTTCTTTCTGTACAAATAAAAGCATAAAGAAGACCAAGATAAACACGTTGGACTATAAAGGTTCTCACAGCGAAACAGATAAACGGTCCTGGTGTGTGTTTTGTGATTCATAGGGTGTGAAGACCGAACCGTTGCTGGAAGCTAGGTCAACGTCGAAAAACGAGCAGCGAGTTGCCAACTGGCAAGCTTTTGTAAAAGATGAGGTCATCAGAGGTATGTTCAGTGGTTGAACATCAATGGTAAAGTGGCAAGCTTCAATGGCAGAGTATGAATGTCACCAAATGATAGTGACCTCACTCGTGACTGACCTTTCTGAATCTCAGTTCGCCTATGTTGACATCCTGGTCGATCCGGTCACTCCTGAAGCTCCAAGACGGCATAAAAAGAAGAGACAACACTGTGGAAAGACGATTCTTAGACTACTGTCCTTGAGCTGTTTGGACGTTGGCCAGTGAGCCAACTCTAAAAGGGCAACAATGGGTCAACCAACTCTGTATGCTGAGGAGATGAAATTTCTATCTGCCTGACGTTTATAATACGCCCACACCTTACCTTATTTTTTTTCCTTCTGGCTGTTATGATGCTTTAGTTGTCCAGAAGCGGTTTTGTTCAGAAAACGGAAATGATGAAGCTCTATTAGATCGGATGCAGTGTACATGCAGTCTTGTCTTAAAGCTAAGTTGGGCTGTTCTGGCCGCTGAAGCTGAATTCAGTGCATGTTGGAGCTGGTTCCGCATTCATCCATGCATGGAGCCAGTTAGGGACGGTATACGTGTTACTGGGCCCAGCCGTGCCCGCGCGGTCTTCGAGCACCGAGGCCCAGCCCGGCGCGCGCCTTGTCACATAGTAGCCTAGCTAGTCCTTCATGCACAAACTCTAAACACGCCGATACTAACCGATACTCGGCCGCTCGAGAAAGAACCGATAGTCAATACTTCAATACTGATACCAATACGATACGATACGATATCGATACAATAGCTATCCCTAACTAAAAGTATTTTTTTTACCTTTAAATGAATTTAGCCAGTTTTCTGAATCGATTTCTTTAACATGAAGTTTATTCAATAATTTTGTCATCTAGGGTAGTAGCGGCTTACCAGTATCCAGGCCAGTATTGTTTGATTCATGGTATAAAATCGTTTAAAAGCCAGTAGCATCACGATTCTAAAACAGATTTTTAACCAGAACGGCTAACAGAACGGTCACTATAGTGGTGAACCCATACCAAGGTAATTAACATAGCAAGGTTAGGCTACACTATACGGTTAGGAATAACCAATTTAGGATAGTAACTTGCACGGCCGTTCGGCTGCGCGGTATCAGTAGACAATTAAGTTTTAAATAATTATTGAACTTGTCACTTGTCACTTGTGGCTTTCTTAGTTTTTACTACTATTATTATTATATATTAGAGTTGCGACATTGTTGCCAGGCCCTTTCAAAAGTGAAAAGTTCGATGAAAACAGAAAAGACGGCGTTGAAAGCGCTACCGCACAATGCACACATGCTGCTGGCGTGAATGGGGATCAATTCACATCTAATTCAACTCCAAGTCTCTTCTTCATTCGTAGAACAGCTGGGTGGAAGGGCCCAACAAGCATTTCTGCGTCTCTCAGGCTCCTCTCTGCAGTCTCTGGTGACCATTCGATAGGGCTCCTCGAGCTCTCCAACAGATTCCTCTCTTCGAGGAGAAACCACCACGCAATTTTCAGAGACCCCTCCTTCCAATGTGCCTCTCTCTTTTCTCCTGCTTGCCCTACTCTAGCGCGTCGCCCCAAAGCTTCGAAGAGCTCACTGGAGGTCCTCTCTCTCCCACACCCTTCGCACTTCCATCGTCCGGAGAGAGCAGCCTCTGACGAGACGACGGATCCAACCTTAGAATCAGAATCGACTTCTTTCTTTTGCACTCTTTTCCTTTCCGTGACGGGCCGACCACAACCAGTAGAAAGGCAAGGAAAGGCCCGGAGGGGGTCTACCGGGCAGTCGCATTCTTTCCTCCCGTGTCCGCACTCACCTCGGCATTCCACGCATCTGCACGCAACAACAACACAGCCACAGATTTCAATTCAGTAGGAGCTGAAACTTCAAAAAGCTAGACATGAAGCAATGTCGTCAGATGAGCACCTTGCAACTAACAGTCGATAGCCTCTTCAGACCCCAACTCGCCCTCACACAGTCCCCGTCTCCTCCGCTTCCCTCAAGAAGGTGAACCCATTTCGACTTCGGACACGCAAATCTTCACAAAGACACCCGTGCTGACATGGAAGGTGATTTCCATTCAGTTTGAATTTTCTTTTTCTGTGCCTTCCTCCCTTTTCCTTTCTTTGTATTTTTCCCCCCTCAGTGTCCCAGAAAAAATGTATTTATGCCTGCTTGCGTGAACTGTACACGGACACATGCATCCATGCACGCACCTAGTACAATAACGTTTGCACACCCGTCTGCCTCACTGTGTACGTGCATGCATGTCTCTGTTGCTCCACAGACCTGCAAGTGAAGAGTTTCTTCTCCCTCAACAGCCCCCTCCTTTCCTGTCTGCAAAGAAAGGGAGTGCCCTCCAGGTAGTCTGTCTCCAAGAGGGCCCCCTCCTCGATCGTCTCTGTTGCCCACCATACCCCCACACTCTCTGCATGCATGCGTGGAAGTGCATTTGCAGCAGGAAGCAATACATGCCTGAAATTTGAAACAAACAGGGACACAAAGTTCGTGTTAGAGAACATCAAGGCGCGGTAAAACAACTGTATCAAAACACAAACATGCCATGCAATCCATCATCTCTGTCCGTCTCTGCATGATATGAATAGAAATCAGATGCCCTCCGCTTTTCCCCGCTTTCCCGCTCCCCTCCCTCCTTCCCTACAGTCTTCTTCCTACATGCTCACGTGAACACGACAACGCACCAAGTACTTCAAAAAACAGGAAGAAAGCACACAAAGCAGAAACACACATACACGCTCTCCCCTTTTCCTACCATCTCCATCCACGGAACTCCTGTAGTTCACATTCGGCCTTCCGCACACGTGGTTGATCTTGCTGCCGACTCGGAACAGAGCGGCACATCTGCAATCAGTTCCAAAAAAAAACAAAACAAGGAAGACCGGTGGGCCAAACAGATGGACTTGCTGTTGAATTTTCAGGGAAAGAAGTGGTGCAATGTGCACCCTTCATCCAACTACCAAAGAGCCTGGCGATCGTTCAGGATTAACCCCGTCGCTGGTCTTTCTCTTGAGCAGCAGGGAGCCAAATGGAGCATCCGACCCTAGTAGAAAACAACCAGATCTCTCACGATGACTTGGAGAACAAAACCCTCATCATCATCATCACACACACAAATCAATAGTTAACAGGCATACTGCAACCGATCTGTCTTGCAAGAGGACTCTGCACACAGACCTGCCGAACCCGTGGGCGTTGCAGGTGTACGCAAGGAAGAGGCGAGTGAGGCGTTCCTCTGTCCAGTGATCCTCCGTTAGCTCGGCCAGCTCGGGCACCTCCACCAGGGCAAGAAAGGAAGAACACATGAGGGACTTGAGGAAGGAAGCAAAACGACCAGCGCACCTTGCCGTCTCCTTGGCCTCACCCTCCAGCCGCATCTCCATCCCCCCCTCTCCCTCTGACTCCGTGTCCGTCTCTGTCTCCGTCTCCCCGTCTCTCCTCTTTTTTGGATTCAGGGGAGCGATCCCAGACGCCATCTCTGTGGAGAATCTTCTCTGGACTTCCGCGGGGGAACAGAGGAAGGCGGCAGTCCAGAGAGCCCACTGGAAGTAGGGGGGGGATGTTTTGAAGAGCTTCTCCCTCTCCGCGGTGCCGTCTACATCGCAGGATGGAGACACAGAAGAACAAGAGGACGAGGAAGGGAAGAAGCTTGCATCAGCACACTGTGTCAATTTCTTTGTGTGTGGGAGAAGGAGTCTATACACACGCTGTGCGAGTGACCCCTCAACCCCAAAGTTCAGGTCCACGCATGCCATCGGCCTCTCCTTCAAAACCGCAGTGCCCGCTTGAATCCTCTCAGACGCGACCAGACCAAACCCCATCGCACCACAATCTTGGAGTCGCACAGGCCCCTCACGAGCACAGGCTGCCGCGAGAGAGTCGGAGGGGTCTTCTGCGGGCGTCTCCACAATGTCCACTTGGCTGCTGTGCGGACCGTCCGGTCCAGCGGAAGTTCTTATGCCAAACGGGTCCGATTGACGCCGCCCTAACACGGATTTTGGTACAAGGAGAGGAGTTTCAAGCTGGGTCCGGTGCAAGGCGAATTCGGGAACGGAAGGTATGGCAAGCTTCGCGGGTGAGCTCCCTCGAATATCCAGACTCTTCCCTCCGTCTACCACCCCAGTCTCCCCTGTGACATCTCCGAAAATCCCGAAGTCTTCCATGTCGGACAGGAAAGGATATCAGTGAGCAGTCGCAAGAAGCGTGAAATGGAAGCCTGAACGGATTTCCTGGTGCAGTGCAGGCATCAAATACATGGTTTCGTGCTTCTTCCCTCTGTGGAGAAACTCTCAAAGGCGATGGAAAGGTAAAGGTAGTCTTTGGTTGGCGGAGACGGCATCATTTTTCAATTTAGAGGCAACTGCTTTCGTGGAGCCGTTCCGAGCTCGCATGCAGCCCTTAACCTTGACAAGGAAAAAAACACACTCTGACAGTGGAAAAAGCTCTTGATGACGCAGTGAGGTTAGTGACTCATAAATCGATTTGCTCTGCAGAAGCGGTAACGTGACATTAGTAGCGCCCTCCAGGATCTTCCAGGGAGTCGCATGGCTTAATATCTCTGGACAGAGCTTGAAATTAAGGTGATGTCCAGGTCTTTTCTCACAGAATGCCCTCGGAGCAGCCCTCCAATGACACGCAGGTATACGGAGGCTAACGCAAGCAATAAATCTAGCAATTATAATCTATATAGCGTTTTTCAATAAATTTATTTGTTGAAATCTAAGTTCACAGTGGGTCTACTAAATATTATTCAATGAGCATTTATATTAGGGTAAGGTCTAGTTGCACTGCAACAATCAGTGTTGCTTCCAATATTTGCTAACTGGCAGCTTTTTGTAGATTCCAGTTTGAACGCACAGCTAGTAACGTATAGTAACGTAAAGTAACGTACGGCATAGACTTACATAAACTTCAGAGAAGAAGGTTGGAGTGTGACACCACAGGGACCTAGATGTGAACTAAGATGAACCGCGTTGGGGGGCATACAGGGAAACAATTCAAATGTAACGTGAAGGGAACACACGACCTTAGACCACGACTCTTGCTTCGGGCTTGAGGCAGACTCCGACCCACATGCCGGAACTACGAACCACCTTTAGAGTGAGTTCGAGGAGAGAAAAAGAGAAGTACAGGAGAGAGGAGAACTACTAAAGATTGACTGCGAGGGGAGACATACGTAGAAATATGTCTGTACAGAAACGGTTTGAGGAAAGAAAGAAATCCTGCGATCGAGAGCTGCGATTAGACCCCCCAAAGCCCCTTCCTTTCCCGTCCGCTCACTGATGCAACCAGCCGGTCAACACCACTACTACTACCAGGAGGGAAGCATCTATTCATGCTCGCCCTCCGTCTTCACGCATGTATGCTCACAGGCACGCACACACACACACACACACACACACACACACACAGAGGCGTGCGTGTACCAGTCGAGCTGTGCATGAGCAGGGACTGCCAACAAAAGCGCCCCCGCCCCTCCGTCACAAGGGAAAGGAAAAGTCAGGCAAACGCTAAGACTCTCCTCGTGAAGAATAAAGCACTGCGACAAAGAAAAGTCTGAATCTGAACCCGGTCCGCTGCTGGGTCCTGACAACACGAGGCAATCAAATCTTTCTCTTCTTCAACCATCGGCTCAAATGAATAAAGTCTCCACTAGGCCCAGGTATGGAGGCCCTCCTTCTTTACTGCCTCACTCCACAGGTCTCTTCAGACTGGTCCGTGCGAATGAGACCAGAGACTTCATTCTTGTATCCGTTATCCTTTGCGACTTGGTCCATGAAAGCGAACTGTTCCTCAGTCACCTGTGGGTCTCTAGAAAGATAGTACATCTGTGTTTTATCGGGTCCTCCCACGACAGCCAGAGAGTCGTAGTCTGTGTAGAGCACCCAGTAGTTTCCCTTTCCTCCTGAGAGGAGGTTAGCAAAGTCAAAAGGGGAAATCCAACCGTCTTGGTCCTCTGTTGTCTTCTTGTCATCTGATCCGCTGGTCTCGAAGGAAACCTGCAGCTGCCCTTTTGTCTTTCTATCTGATGCAGGTTTGACAGGATCTGCACGTCCGTCTGCTCTGCTCTGACTGCCGTCCTCCTTCAGACACTGGTTGAGGACTTCAACGAAAGGCTTCTCCTCTGTCAAATTCACTGTGTAAGTGGCAGTCGTGCACAGACACCCCCGAGAAAATGTATACTTGGGGACATACGAGGAAGCCTGCTCGTACCACACGCCCGCGTATCTGCACAAACGAGCACCACGTCAACAATTCGCGTTTTTCAAACGGTTTGAGGCCAAGTGCTGCCTTTGTGTTGCATAGTCATTCGCGCATCTTGGCATCGGAGGGGATCTTGAATTTCGAGAAGGGGCTGCATCAAAATCATGCATGAGCTGGAAGGCATGAACATGTAGCAAGTTAAGTCTGTATACTAATCATGTGCACATGCAGTGACCTGTCGAGGTCCAAGTCGTCGATGGCTTTGGGGGAACTGAAGATGGACCCGAAGTCAAAGATGGAAGGCCCCGGCTTCTCGTCCGCCTCTTTGGAGGGTTTCATCATTTCGTCTCCGCCCTTTTCCACTTTGTATGCGTCCTTTGTTTCTGTGGAATTATTGTCCCCGTCCTTTGTAAGGCTGAGATCCTTGGAGAAGTCCAGATCTTTCAACCAGTCAAAGAGTCCCTCGGCAGAAGCGTTTTTCACCTCCAGATTCACTGCCAAGAGAAACGCCAGAGGAACAACGCGACGGAACGGCATTTTAACTGCCGGCAGCTGTTCGATATCAACTAAGTAGATGGCTGAATAGGGTTACAAAGTGATCCAAGCTAGGGGGCCGAGCAAATGGACAGTACGCAACCTCAAGACCAGACCCTGTACGTAACAACTGTTGTTCAAAATCCAGCAACGGGTGAATAAATGATGAGCCGATGTGCACTAGCTGCGGATCTACACGACCTGATTCAATGTTCTCCGCTCTTCTCGTTCAATCGTGCAGATGACTACAACAACACATCGCCTCGGGGTCTCACTATAGCTGTGTATAATCAAAGCATGCAGCCAGCTTCATTGAAATGAAGCCGATTATGGTTGCCCGCTTGAATTTTGGATTATGCCCCGGCATGCCGAGCCAGTGGTGGGGCACCGTGGGCATCCGTGGGCCCCGGCACGGGCCTTTATGCCCGGAACTCACTGCATGAGAGCGGCCCATGCAGCACAGTCAAGCAGATGGATCTGGTGCACTTGCCGAACACGAGTTTCTTGCCCAAAAAAGAAAAGGAGAAGGAAAAGAGTAAGAGTGGATCAGTGAGTGGTGTCTGATCCTGTGCTTCCCTCTGTTGGATCGATCGCGTGGTCGCGTTTTCTGAGTTGATCAGTCAATCGACCTTGTATCTCTCTTTCCTCCCTCTCTTGCACCCATGCACAGAGGTGTGCAGCGAGCCCTCCAGACGGGCAGCTCGAGCCTTCTTTCGCTCTCTTCAGCAGAGCGGAGGCTCCTTCCTGCCCTCGGGAGCAGATGGTTCGGCAGTGGTCCTCCGATCATGACCGTTCCCCACCCGAAGCAGAACGACTTTGGGCCAACAGAGAAGATGAACCTTTTCACTTCCATTAACAGCGCAATGCACGTTGCCATGGAAACAGACAGCACAGCGTGCGTGTTCGGAGAGGATGTGGCTTTCGGGGGTGTGTTCCGCTGTTCCATTGACCTGAGGGAAAAGTTCGGTTCTCACAGGTGCTTCAACACCCCTCTGTCGGAACAAGGTATTGCGGGATTTGCGATCGGAATGGCGTCCATGGGTCACACGGCAATTGCAGAGATCCAGTTTGCAGATTACATCTTTCCTGCCTTCGATCAGATTGTGAACGAGGCCGCAAAGTTCAGATACAGAGCAGGAAGCGCATGGGACTGCGGGTCGTTGACCTTCCGCTCTGCCTGGGGAGCAGTAGGACACGGAGGTCACTATCACTCGCAGTGCCCTGAGGTGAGTTTGGGGAAGGGTGGAAAAGGGGGGATGGATCGGGGGGGTTGCCAGTTCCGTCACTCATATTTTCTCTGAGTATGGGTGCTTGAGATCATGGGGTGGGACCGGGTGGGGAAGTGCGGCAGGTACAAAGGAGTCGGGCAGTCAGTGAGAAAGGTTATTGCCTTGTAGAATGGTGCGAGAGGACGGGTGGGACGAGACCGGAAAGGAATCGGTATCAGAAAGGTTTTACAGGCACGGGGAGGTACGTTTGTTTTCGGGATGGAGGTTTGGGTGACATTTGTTCGGAGGGAATACTTTGAATGCGGTTCGGAGGAGGAAATGACAGAGGGATGAAGTCCAGTGGGTGGAGGTGTGAAGTGGTGTACAACGAGGCACTTATCTTCAGCAAGGGAAGGGAGGATAAGAGGGGAAAAAAGAAACATTCCAGTGCCCCTGTTTCGGTTTTCTATGTTCTCTTTCACCCCCCATTGATCTGCATACATATGCAGGCTTACTTTGCACACACCCCTGGATTGAAGATTGTCGTCCCACGAGGGCCCTTCCAGGCAAAGGTCAGAGCGGCTTTTGTACACCTAGTGTGTACGAGCGTGTGCATTCGCGTTTCTACTGTCTGTCGTGTGTGTGTAGGTGTGTGTGTGTGTGTGTGTGTGTGTGTGTGTTTGTGTTCATTTTTCTCTTTGTGGCTGCTCTGTGGTTGTCCCGTGATTACCTTGGTTCCCTTTC
The DNA here is from genome assembly GCA_018398765.1 of Chromera velia. Taxonomy (NCBI): domain Eukaryota; family Chromeraceae; genus Chromera; species Chromera velia. The sequence goes on along the minus strand of JAHBMJ010004984.1, from coordinate 30,179 downwards.
TCTTTTTTTGTATTTCTGTTTCTGTTCATCATATCTTTCGCCCCCTTTCGGCACTTCCTGTCGGCCTCTTTTGATCATCCACTTCCTTTCTGTTCTCCTTCTCTCTTCGTTCTTTTTTCGCCTTTCCTTTTCTTTCCCTCGAGACAAGGCCACATTCCCAATTGTGGGTCTGAGTAGCGCATCGCTCCTGAATGGTTTAATCTCTCTCCGTTCTGGATTACCTGTGGCTTGCTTTCTTGGAGGCAGAAGTGAAAAAAGAAACTGCATCAGAGAAGGAAGGAAGGACAAAGAATGATCTATTGTTGATGTCCATGGTGTCCTCGTCAGTTCACCCGTACCTCTCTGCGTCCTGCCTGGAATCTGAAACGTGAATTGACAGGCCCTCATGCAAGATCACAAAAAAGACTGTTGTGTTCGTTCCTCCGTCCCCCCCCTGCTGTTTTTTCTCAGGGTCTGCTGATCTCCTCGATCAGAGATAAGAACCCCGTGGTGTTCTTTGAGCCCAAAGCCTTGTACAGAGCTGCAGTTGATCAGGTCAGTAGGTCAGTGAGGCCAGCAGAAGACTCCGTGTATGCGTCTGTATGCATGAGGGTTTAACAAACGTCTTGGTTGGGCTGGTTGGTCATCTTCTCTCCACGTATGCTGTCTTCAGGTAGAGGATAAAGTTGTGCCTCTCGTACTCAGTTGCAGCGAGAGAGGTCTCTTTGTTCTGAAGCTTTCTTTTATTTGCTTCGGCGGCTGCATGTGCCGTCGATGGCTTCTCTGCCATGTGCGTGTAGTGCAATGTTGTAGCTTCACACATCTATTATAGTGCCACTTCAAAGACATGTGGAAAATACCTTGTGAGGTGGAAGAGAGTTCGGCAAAAAAACGAACGCCTGATTTGGCGAGACAAACAAACTGGATGCTGATCGGAGAGGCATGCACGTGTTATCTGAATGCCTGTGTGTATGTTGGAATAAAGTGTAACACCCACCTTAACTAACTCTGTCCTGGGGGGCTGTACGTCTGCAGGTACCGATTGGGGACTATGAGCTTCCACTGAGCGAGGCCGAGACCGTTCGAGAAGGCACTGATGTCACTGTCGTCTCGTGGGGAACCTCTGTGAGTCCCCCCCCCCCTCTCTCTCTCTTTCTGCTCCGCAAGCCAGACGCTGCTTCGTAGACCGTCTGTGCGGAACCCAGCTGAACGAGAGAACCCACTGCTCCCACTCGTTTTTCAGAGATTCCTGTTTAGCGGTATGCAGGCTTATCCCTTTGTGCGAGACTGTGGTTTCTGTCAATGTCTGTCTCGGATCCCTCGTCTCCATCCATCTCTTTGCTCTATGAATTTATTTATGCGCGTCCGGGTGTGCGCCTGTAGGTTCACCGATCACTCAAGGCTGCCGAGATGGCGGAGGAGAAGCTGGGCGTCTCTACAGAAGTGATCGACCTTCAAACAATCATGCCATGGGACGTTCACGCCGTCGTCAAGTCAGTTGTCGGTCAGGCAGAGAGGCAGATCGAGCATGATGTATGGGTTGAACAGAGCGTGACTTCTCCCCCTTTCAGTTCTGCTGCCCTTGTTTCTTTTTGTATGTGTGGCTAGAGCTAGGGGCAAATTGACTGTGTCTTCATCCTTTTTTGGTCCAACCGTCGCATTGAAGAAAGAAAGCACTCTCTATGCCTCCTGGCCCTTGCAGTTCTGTGAACAAGACAAAGCGTCTGATCGTCACCCACGAGGCGCCACTCACAGGAGGGTTCGCATCCGAAATCTCTGCAACTGTTGCAGACAGGTGGGTGAGACCGCCAGAGCGTCCGTCCTTCTAAAGAGACATGGGTCAAAAGGAAACAACTGTGCATTGCTCTTTCAAAGCTCTCTATTGTCTCCCAATGTGGCTACTTCTGTGATTCGGCAGAACACCTTCCTTCCCTTCTGAAGATTTTCCTCCAAGCGCGAGACCCAGAAAGAGCGATATTTATCTATTTAAACATTCATGCCAATTGACCTGTCGATCATGTTTGTGCCTGCCTGCAGGTGCTTCTTCAAGCTTGAGGCCCCGATCAAGCGTGTGTGTGGGTACGACACCCCCTTCCCCCTGATCTACGAGCATTTCTATCTCCCGGATGAGTACAAGATCTTCGAGGCCATCAAGGAGGTGTGCGATGACTAGAAGAGAAAAAGAATAAATGGTCCGTCAGTGCCTTCCTTGTGTGGGTCAAGAGTAGGTTTTCAGTCCTTGGAGGCGAAAAAGAAAGTGCTGGACGAGAAGGAAGAATTGAGAAGGAAAAGAGGTATTCCGACACTCACAGGGGTGCAAGTCCCAACTGCCGGGTATGCCCGGAGGACGAGAATCCAATGAATGAGTGAGGGATAGCTTCTTCTTTGTGCACGCACGCAGAGATTCGTTGAAGCTGCTCTCTGTTGCTCTGTATGCGATTGGACTTACGGAGCTCTTCCTTCCCTGTACCTCTTGTTTGCATGAATGTTTGCCTCTTCTCCTTTGACTTTCTGAAATCTGGTTGCAACGGTGGCATGATGGACCCTCCAATGCTCCTTGTCCTCTCTCTCTCTCTCTCTCTCTCTCTCTCTGTGTGTGTGTGTGTGTGTGTGTGTGTGTGCGTGCGTGCAGGTGTCTTGTGCATGAAGTGATCTGACTGGATGAGTGAAGGAATGCAAAAAGAAAAGCGGTGCATGAAGGCCATCGGTAGTGAGAGAGAGAGAAAGAAGGGAGGCGGAGAAACACTCGAGAAAGGAAAGAGGGAAGAAGGAGAAGTATCGAGACCTAGGTTCCCCACCCCTTCCCTTAATTGTCTCTCCATCTCCCCGTTCGCCTGTCTGTCTGCCTGGGCGGGCAGAGATGGAGAAGTCTCTTCACTGATTGGATGTGAAGAGTCGCAGTTGTCTGCCTGTCTGTCTTCCACGAATGTTTTGTTTTAATTAAGGAGGAAACGCTGGGGTCTCGTGGAACAAAAGAGAGAGGAGGGAATAGTGAAAGACAGGTGAGGGAAGCTGGGCACATCCATGCATGGCAGACGGGAATGCAGGTGGGCAAACCTGAAGGAAGGTACTGCTTGTGCAGAGTAGGGGTAGGGAGAGAAGACCAAAGTGTCTTCCGGCCTCTAGCTGGCGTGCGTCTGTTAGGTTGGGTTTGCTGCATAAGCGGTTTTGAAGGTGGGCAGAAGAGTCCAGGAGAATGTTTGGCTTGAATCCATGAATGAATGAATGAATGAATGTTTGGTGCATGCATGCATACGTGACCGGCGTTTCCCGTTTGTTCGTTCGTTCATAACCAAGGCGTTGTGCTGTGTTGTGTTGTGCTTGTTTAATTGCAAAGAGGATTCCAGAAGAGAAGCTTAAAAGAAAACCGAAGAGAAGAGGAAGAGGGACACTGACTCAAGTGAGCGTTTCCCTTGATTCGATTTCTCTCATCAGTACCTTGTCTGATCCTTTCTTCTTTTCTTTCTTCCTTTCTTACTTGATTGCTTGTTTGTTTGTTTGCTCGTCCGCCTCTTGGTTTTCTTTTGCTTCTCTCTCTTCGCAGCTCTGCAGACAGACGGAGAACATGCAGAGAGAGAGGAAGCCTTCCCCTTCCCCGAATTTCCTTCATTCCTTGCGTGCTTCCTTCCTTCCTCTCACTGACTTACAGTTCCTCCGGGCGCCTGTCTCGACAACCAGGTCGGACGCAGACCGCACTGATACATCCCGTAACGAAAATTCGCCAACCGAGTGAGATGCTAGACGAGTTACACAGCCGTGCTCACGAGAAGCAGACGACATCTCTGCTTCTTCACCTTCCCCTCCGCTCTTCTCTTCCATTGCGCCCCGTCTCCCCTTAATTCCTTTCTAGCGAACGGAAAGGAACCTGCCACAGCTCCCCGACAGAAATGTATCGATCGACAAATTCTGGTCGACGGAGGCATGCAGACCCAGAAGCAGACATGCAGACTTGCTCTCCTTATGCATGCAGCCACAAATTCGGTGACAATATAATCGCACAACACTTGTGCGTTTATATGTGCAAGTATATAGAATAAAATCAAGATTTAAATTATCATCTTATCACTTCAACGTGATGATTGACGCCGCCGTTATACGCAGCCGTAAATTTGTGTCTTGTGGGGGGAGGGAGGGGTGGGGGGGGAGGTTATGCAACGCCGTCGTGTAAGAGCATTTTTGTGTATCCTAGTGTATCCTCACAGGTTCTGTATACCCACCCAGTTGGGTGGGTGCCTCGGGGGGCGTATAGGTGGCCGCAAAAGAAATGCGTGCCGGGCCTCTATGCAAGCTTGACTAAGCTTGACGAGAAAAGTGGCTGAGGGAAGAATCTAACCTGAGACCACGTATATACGAATGGGATGCGCTATACCGACTGAGCTGCATGCCGAAGGCAAAATTATAATTGCATGCCGGCAGCCGCTTATTTTAACATATTTTGACGTATCCACTTACTGCATGGGCATTTTGTATGCAGGGTGACACTGACCCACCGACTAACCATGACAGACAGAGACAGAACCGATCTTCCCCCCAAAAATAAAAAAATGCGTTATGCGAGTGCGTGCGATCTGAGGGCCTCTCGGCTGAGCTCAGCAGAGCTGAGCTGCCCCCGAGGCGAATTGGAGGGGGGGTTTGCGGTCTCTAGAGCTGTCTGTCTCCATATGTCATGGTCCGTGTCGCCATTGGCGAAAAGTATGCCTCAGGCAGCTCTTATGGAGTAATGGACCACGTATAATACCGTATTTATACTTTTCGCCTCAGAGGGCAGCTCAACCTGGCTCGTAGGCTCTGAGATTTAATTTAATAATTTTTGCACTTATATAAACATGCATTGTCGAATTATAACGTACGTACATACCGGCCATGCATGCACGCGCGCGGCCGGGATCACGATAATTTAGCAATGCCCCCCGAGGCATTCACCCAACTAGTTGAGTGTATCACGTCTTACATTAATGCGGGATACACCCAACCAGTTGGGTGAGTGCCTCGGGGGGCCATTTAGGGAGTCGGCCAGAATTTGATTGATGCAAAACATTGGGGGCTTGGGCATGTTTTACCTACATGGACAAGTAGCGGGGGCCACGGCAACATATACAAAATATGCTTTTCGGGACTGCATCACGCGAATAATATAAATGCAACTCTATGCAAGTTGGTTAGGGGGCATATATTAGGGATTAGCCAAGTAATTATAATGCGATCGCGGCTCCGTGCGAGTTGCTTGAGGAGCATATTTTGGAGCCAGGGCAACACCGTGACAGACAGACAAACATCGAACCCCCCCCCCCAAAAATGAAAAAATGCATTGTACAAGTGCGTGCGATCTCAGAGCCTCTCGGCTGATCGCAGCAGAGCTGAGCTGCCCCCCGAGGCGAATTGGAGGGGGGGTTCGCGGTTTCTAGAGTTATCTGTCTGCATATGTTATGATCCGTGTCGCCATTGGCGAAAAGTGCTCCTCAAGCAGCTCTCACGGAGCAATGGACCACGTATAATACCGTATATATATTTTTCATCTCAAAGGGCAGCTTAACCTGGCTCGTGGGCCCTGAGATTTAATTTTCGCACTTGCATAAATATACACTGTCGAATTATAATTAACGTACGTACCGGCCATGCATGGACGCACGCGGCGGGGATCATGATAATTCAGCGATGCCCCCCGAGGCACTCACCCAACTAGTTGAGTGTATCACGTCTTACATTAACGAGATACACCCAACCAGTTGGGTGAATGCCTTGGGAGGCTCTTTAGGGGGTCCGCAAATTTGATTGATGCACACCATCGGGGGCTTAGGCATGTCCAGGTGCATGCATACATGCGGCAGGGGCCATGGCAACGCGCACGAAGATGTACGAAGTATGCTTTTCAGGACTACACGAGTATGTACTTACAACTCTATGCGAGTTACTTGAGAGGCATGCCCGTACGAAGTAATTAAAGTATATGCGATCGCGGCTCCATGCGAGTTGCTTGAGGGGCATATTTTGGAGCTAGCCCGACACCGTGACAGATAGACAAACATCGAACCCCCCCCCCCAAAAAATAAAAAAATGCGTTATGCGAATGCGTGTGATCTCAGGGCCTCTCGGCTGATCTCAGCAGAGCTGAGCTGCCCCCCAAGGCGACGATCGAAGTATACCTGATTAATTAATGGTCAGTAGTGATGCACCCGCAGTGACGTACGCACGTCGTAATCCGATTTCTTGTACCTATTTTAGCGTTACATCGATCTCCCCCCCCAAAATTTGAAGAGCTGCAACATGCGAGTGCGTGCGTTCTCAGGGCCTCTCGGCTGAGCCCAGTAAAGCTGAGCTGCCCCCCGAGGCGATACGGGATATACCTAACCAGTTGGGTGAGTGCCTCGGAGAGCCATTTAGGGAGTCGGCCAGAATTTGATTAATGCAAACCATCGGGGGCTTGGGCATGTCTTGCTTACATATACCACATCAAATGTAATTTTTCGTTTTTGACCCTGGCGTACAAATTACAAATACAAATTATACATTTTTAAACGCTATTTTTTTGGGCCCACATTGTTCAATACAGACCAAAAACGGCATGCCGGGGCCCAACTTCGTGTGGGATGTGCGCACGCACCGCGGATTACAAATCTGAGTGTTCGATTACAAAAGTTGGTCCGTGAGTGCACTTCGGTTCATCCTTGAGTTGTGTTGTTTTAAAGTTTATGGGCAGTTCTGCTGCACAGACAAGCTTCATGATTACGTGCATAGGAACATCTTCCATGTATGCACTGACTCTTTGGGTGTGAGAATTGACAGGAGCTTCTCCATATTTTCTGTCGGGCTTGTCAGCGCCCGTCTCCTCAACTTGTCTCTTCAGTCTGTCTCTTCAGGTGATCCTTCTCGTTTCTTCTCTCAGTATCAATCATTCTGTACTGGGTTTTTTTGGATAGGAGTCATAATGACTGTGAGATCTGTTCTGTTCTGGGTGTTCCTACTCGTTTTGGTGCTCCGGCTTGAACAATTTGGTATGGAGGCGGGCATTCATTCTTCGAATGAGATCTGCCGTCTCGCCGTTGCAAAGTGGATTGACAGCACCTCCATCCAGACGATTGCTGTGTTTTTGTGCCTGAGTGTGCGGAACATCCAGAACTGGGTGAAGAGGTGGAAAGATACAGGGTCTCCGGACTGGCTGAAGAGGAGACCGGCACCCAGAATTCTTCAGGATGCACAGCTGGATGTTGTGCATGAACTCGTTGAAGACAACCCGTGGTGGACCTTGTCGAGATACAACGCCACCTTGCAGCAGATGTTGGGGGTGCAGATGATAGACTAGACATTGTTGAATGCTTTCAGATGAAACAGAAGGCGTCACTGTGAGTTAGGAGACTTCAGCTTTCAGGAGACTTCTGGGATCCACAGCATGCAAATTATGGTCGGACACAAAAGTTGGGCCCCAGCATGTCATTTTTGGTCTGTACGCCTCATTTGGGCCTAAAAAAAAAAAAAATTCAAAATGTAAAAAACGTATTTATAATTTGTGTCTGACGAAAAATTCGATTTGATGCGGTATAGGTATATAAGTAGCGGGGGCTACGGCAACGTACGCAAAATATGCTTTTCGGGACCGCATCATACGAATAATACAAATGCAACTCCGTGCGAGTTGGTTGAGGGGCACGTATTAGGTATTAGCGAAGTAATTGTAATGCGATCGCGGCTCCGTGCGAGTTGCTTGAGGGGCATATTTTGGAGCTAGCCCGACACCGTGACAGATAGACAAACATCGAACCCCCCCCCCCCAAAAATGAAAAAATGCGTTATGCGAGTGCGTGCGATCTCAGGGCCTCTCGGCTGATCTCTCAGCAGAGCTCAGCTGCCCCCCGAGGCGACTTCTTCTATGATAAATTCTATCTTGCAACTTAGTGATCCGTCCTCGAGCAGCATACTTCACTTCTGTGACGTCGCAGAGATTCACAGCAGGGCAGCTTCTCGTTTACTGATCTGCACGCACTGCTTCTGCTTCGTTTCGATTCGTCAAATTCTTCGGAGGGGCCAAGGAAAACTTAATGGGAAAAATGCCGGAAACCTCATCCGCCGATGATGCTCGTCCCCGGGACGCTGTGGGGCGTGAGGAAATTCGGAGCCTTTGCTTCAAGAAGCAGGTACGCCGATAGTACTGAATTCAGTCAATCGACAACGTCCTTGATGTTGTTGCATGCATGGTATGAGCGCATTTATGATGCACCAGATGTCTGACGGTGAAGAACATCTCAGTGTGGCGAACAAAACAAATCGTGTATATATGTCTTCTCCGTGCAGCTGCAGTGCCTCTCGCGCCCCCTTCTTCCCGCCTGCATTTGCTGTTTGACCCTCACATGTGCTCTCTGGGTCTTTGGCGTGTTCGATACTTCCACGTTTCTGACTTCGCTTCCCTTCACGGCTGGCGCAACATTTTGTGTGTCATCTCCCGGTATGTGGAAGAAGCCGGGCAGGATCGTAAAGCTCATTCAGGAAGCCATTCCGTTCGTATCGATGCTGATGATGCTTACGTCCGTACACGCTGCCGGGCTCTCATGGGAAGCACCGTCGTTCCCTGTCAGGTTCCTCGGCCACGGCATTGCAGGTCAGACAGTCAGTGAGTCATGCAGTGATTGCCTGACCTTTGTACGGCTGATGCGTAACTGCCTTCGACGTCTACGCATCAATTAATGCATGTGGAGGTGTTGCTATTGACCTAGCTGTGACAAGAAAGCAGCATCCTTCCTGTCTTCGCTGCTCACATTCATTTTAGCCTCCCGCGAGGACTCTTTCTCTTGCTGTCGTCCTCGCTGTCGTCTTTGTCCATCCGTTACCGTTCGGCTTCTTTTTCTTCTCCGTCTACCTCCCCGATAGGTTTTCTTTGCTTGTTTTCTTTCCTTTCTCTTCCTCCGCATCGATTTCTAGCTTCGCCTGCATGCCACTTGGGCGAATCAACCACAGTACTGACAGCCACAGGCAGGGTGCATGGGGTAGCCACAAGAAGGCATGTACGCCACTTTACAAGTGTGTAGATATCAGCCAGGCTTGTGTTCGTTCTCTTCAATCGCATGGTCGAAGTTGTTTGCAGGATCGTGCAACAAGATGTTCCTGGTGGTGCTCTACTTCAGTGACCTCGAGTTTTGGGTTCTCAACGTGGCAGACTCTGTCATGTGGCTTACTGCCGCTCTAAAAGCGTTCGTTGACTACTACCAAGACAAAGACGGGCTGGTGCAATACGCAGCGTGTGGGGTTTTCCTCGGAGTGGAGTGCATTTTTCTTGCTGCTCTCATGCGGCGACTGGCGCTATTGACTGTGTCCAAATGCGCAGAGGAAATGATGTTGCGGGGCCAGGCAGAACAGAAGCACAACAGATTTCTCAGCTACATTATGCACGAAATCCGAAACCCGCTGAACGGCGCCTCCCTTCTGATTTGGGAGTTCAAAGGAACGTTAGAGGATCTGTTGGAAGAAGGAGAGAAGTCCAAGAATATTGAAAACGCCCAACAAGCAATCCAGCTTTCTGCGTCACGACTCCGGATTCTGTCAGATTACCTGAGTCGGCAGTTTGAGAAAATGGAGGGAGTTTGCAATGATGTTCTGCAGTTAGAAAAACTATCCAACGGCAACTTTGAATTCATTTTTCGTCCTGAAGACCTATGCACCTGGTCCTCTCAAACAGCAGCACAAGAAGCACCGCTGTTCAAGCTTCAGCAGGGAGAGCAATTTCCTTCTGATGTGTGTTCGTCTTCGTCTTCTGCTTCTTCTTCTCCTTGTTTTTCTTTTCTTCCTGCTTCTCCTTCTTTTTGTTCTTCTTCTAGACAAGATTCTAGTGGAAGCAGTGTGAGTCCTTCCAAGAGGGAGTCTCAGAGCAGACAAGAAAAGGGAAATGAAAGTTCTTCTTTCAGACGAAACAATCCAGCGTGTTCAGTTGCTTTCTCATGGCATCTGGATATTCTTCCTGAAGCCCTCGAAGTCTTGAAAGGAAAGCCAATGGGAGTTGCTGATTTTGTTCGATTGGCTCAAGTGGTCTCGAATTTCGTTGGAAATTCAAAGAAGTTCACAAAGGAGGGGTCGGTGCATCTGCAGGGCCTTCTGCGTATCCCCTCCGACGCTGAAGTTGTTGAGGCACAGCAGCCTGCTTGTAAAAAGACAGAAAGTGAAGAGAGTTCAACCTCAAGCCAAAGCTCTGCGGCTGCCCAGTCTCAGACTCTTTCGTGCGTTGTCTTGCGTATCTTAGTGAAGGACACAGGTCCTGGCTTGAGTGCGTCTGATATGGAACAGTTGTTCAAACCTTACTCTCAGGTCCGGGCAGGAGAACTGCAGAATAGGGGGGGGACGGGTTTAGGTCTGTGTCTCTGCAAGAGCTTCGTTGAGGCCCACTGTGGCGGCAAGATAGGGGCAGAGAGTGAGGGCAGGGGGTTGGGCAGCACTTTCTTCTTTGAGGTTTTGCTTCCACTTGTAGAGAGAGAGAGAGAGTCCACTCATCTGAATGAGACAGAGGAAGAGAAGGAGAAAGAGAAGCAGACACTGAAAGAAGACTTGAAGGGAACCAAGGATTTACCGAATGCATTACAGTTTTCTCCTTTCCCCTCCCCCTCCCCCTCCCCCTCCCCCTCCGCTTCGTCTTCATCGGAATCGATTGGCTCTTTCGCTCTTGCTGTTGAAGAGACAGAGACACCAGAGGGGTGCAGAGAAGAAGCCCGAGTCCCTCCTGGCATCTCTTTCTCTTGTGCGTTACACTCTGTTTCCGCTGTGGCTTCTGAATCCGCTCTGGCTGCTTCGATTCCGCCATCCGGGGGAAGGGGAACGAGCGAGAAGGACAGAGAGACAAAGGCCCAGGAAGAGGGAGAGGAGAACACGGGGGGGTTAGAAGGTGAAGAAAAAGGAAGCGTCAGCAAGGCAGTAGTCACAGAGACTGCATGGGACAAACCCATTGGCAAGCACACTGCCGACGTGTTGCTGGTGGATGATGACCGCTTCTGTTTGATGGCAGGATCCGCTGCGATCCGAAGACTGGGCTTGTCGGTGGTCACTGCAGAAGACGGGGAGGAGGCCGTTGACCTGATTGTTCGTCAAAAACATTCCTTTCGACTCGTTCTGAGTGACAAGAACATGCCCAGAATGTCTGGGCCGGAGGCGTTGAAGAGAATTTCGGACCACTTTGCAGACCTGCATCAGAAGGAAGCAGACTTGTTGTCGTCGGAGTCACAAGATGAGAGGGGGACCTTGAAGGGGAAAAACGGAACGGAGGGGGGAGAGGGAGGAGTAGAAAAAGGCAAGACACTGCCAGTGTCATGTGAACAGGCGAACTTCCAGTCAAATCGGATTCGACATCGCAGTGACGCCCCTCTGTTGATTGGATATTCAGGCGACGCACTGACAGAGACCCACGGGGCATTTTATGAGGCCGGAGCTCGCAAGGTTGTTCTCAAACCTCTCACGGAGCGCCGTTTGAAAGAAATCCTGAACGAACTCAATGGTCCGAATGGAGATACTCAGACTTCCATCTAAAGCGCCTGAGCTGCGCCTCCAAATATTGAGTCCAATATACTTTACAATACAATACAATACTTGCAACAAAAAAGCAATAAAAACATCATTTTATTTATGCAACTAGTCACTCTCAGTATCTAGCTCAGTATTACTAACTTTTTTTTTTGTGCAGCTTTTTATAGCTTTGATGTCTAGACCATCAAATCCTAAATTTGGTGTTTTTACTGTATAATTTTCTAGATAATTTTTTAAATATTTGTATAGATATGAATAAATGAATTGAATTGAGGCAGTTAAAGCCGGTGAGCACACCACTTGGGCTCTAGCTGGGATATAACTCGAACAAGTATCCTAGACTAGGATTGAATTCACTTTAATTAAGTAGAAATAAAAGTGAACTGCTTTTGTAAAGAACGGAACTGCATGCCTTGTGTGTTGCCGCCGAATGCTAGACGCCTATTGAACTAATTAAATTATGAAATTTTACCAAACTCAAAAAATGATTTTGTTGAATATGGGGACTAGACTCCCCATACGTAAAAAAATAAATTAAAAAGTTAATTGCTCAAAATCATTTTTATACTTTTTGTTTTTTTATTTATTTTTTTGAAGCAGACACTTCAAGTTCGAAGCTCATGCAAAGCATAACTAATACACAAAAATCCTAGGCTCCCCATACGTAAAAAAATAAATAAATAAATTTTGGCTAAAATCTGAATTAGTTTTTTTATTTTTTTTACTATTTTTGTGCATCAGCTGACTCGGAGCTTTGAGCTTCGAACTTCAGGTGTCTGCTTCAAAAAAATAAATAAAAAAATAAAAAGTGAAATTGATTTAGAGCAATTAACTTTTTTATACTTTTTTATGTATGGGGAGCCTATGGGGAGCCTAGTATGGGGACGCCGCCCCCGGACGCGACATTTTGTTGAATTAATAATTTTGTTACCTATATAGGGTACTGAGTAATATTTGAGACTGCATGTGTTGAGACTATATAATAGAAGCCTGAGTATGTACAGAACGAGTCATACAAGTAACTCAAAATCCAAGAAAATGCTCGAGAAAATGAATCATGATTGTTTAGGTCTTTGTTTAGCAAATCCGACTCTACTCAAAACTCCACTTTGGTCTGCCAATCTACAGCTACCAATGCTATATAGTAATATATGCATGGTCTGTAGTGCTTCACGCTGATGGTGCGTATTTTATCAATTCTTAAAATAGGGGCCACGATCGAATGCCGACACACAGCGAGACTGACTGAGTGCCTGATTGTTGCAACAGGTCTCAGTCCCACATTTCGAGAAAGTGAAATACAAAGTTGACCCCATCACTGCCGAGAGAGTCCCACATCATCCGCCTCCGCCCCCACAAGGCAAGTTTCTCTGCCATTTCCACTAGCCTCTCTTCCTCCTCTACATCCTCATCCTCTTCGCTCCGCTCTTCCTTGGGGCTTCCTGCAGACGTGCCCCCCTCAGAGCACTTCTCATCCCCCACCGTGTCCGAGCCCGACCATCTTTTTCCTCTGCGTCTCTGCCTCTCCTCTTCCCCCCCCTCCATGCAATCCCTTTGCTGCCGTCTCCTCTCCTCTTGAAGGTGAAACACCTCCAGCATCTCTCTCAGCAGGGAGAGGACGCACATGAGAACATTGCGCTGCAGACAGACAGACAGAGAGACAGACAGACAGACAGACAGACAGACAGACGGACAGAGAGATCATATGTTTCTTCTTCTCCCTTCTTTTCTTCATG